>CAJGYO010000013.1:70305506-70555112 GCA_904845875.1 Miscanthus lutarioriparius
GAGTTCATGGCCGCCGCCCGCCGCGTCCACCCCCCGATGGAAGGTCCCCCACTGACCTCTCGGGGCCAACGTGGCGTGGATGACGCCCGCCGCCAAACTTGCTCAACGCCCACCCGCCGCGCGCCTCCGGGGCTACGGACGCTGATGGCTACTTCCTGGTCCAGAGCCGCCGACGATGGCGCCGGCGCACACCACCACGCCAACCGAGACCGGTGCCAACCCACCTCAATGGCAAATGCTTCAATTGCGGAAGCAGGCATCACCTCAGAGCAGCCTGCTCTTCGCCCACCAGGTGCCTCAATTGCGGCAGCGAATGCCACCGGCAGCGTGACTGCCCCTTCCCTCCAATGACGGGCACCAAATCATCCGAAAGACGCTCCACGGATGAGGCTGCGACTCCCAAATGCCGTAACTGTGGCAGCGCGTGCCATGGGTTGCGGGACTATCCGTTCCCCCCCTTGGGTGCTCGGAAGAGACGCCGGTCCTCCGACGGTGCTCCCCGCCGTGGCACGGCGAGGCGCCGGCCGACTAGGCAAGAACGGCCGGCGCACTCCGACGACACGATCTCCGCCTGGTCGGTTTCCACCGGCAGGTCGACATCGGTCCCCCACTGCTGCGCTCCGCCGACTCCGGACACTTCAGTGCCAGAGCCGCCCCCTGCCCAGGAACCCATCACTGATGACAGTATTCCAGGACGATCAGCAAGCGATGGAAGACGCCACTCTGGCCTCGTCGTCGTGCCTCGCTCCACGAAGCTGGAGGCCGCAGAGCGTGACCTCGGCCTGGCTCTGGTCGCCGTCATTGCCGGCACCAGGCCGCAAGTGTCCCCTGCGATGATGCGTGACTATCTTGCAACTTACCTCGGAATCGTTGACGCCACGGTGCGGATTCATGAACCGGAGGACTTCATCGTCAGATTCTCACGTCTCCCGGATTTGGAGGCGGTGTTGTACACCAGGGTGCCCAACCCCCCCTTCCGCCTCATCTGGCACCAGTGGGGGCGGACCTCGCTCGCGTCCGCCAGCTCCTTCCGCTACAAAGTTCTGGTGGGCATGACGCACGTTCCCCTTCACGCTCGCTCTGCCGCGGTGGCACAGACAATTCTGGGCCGGGGGTGCGCCCAGATTGTGCCCGCACCACCGGAGGTGGCCCCAGTGGACGACGACCGCGAGTTCTTTATTGCTGCTTGGTGCCTACACCCGCGGCTCATCTCAGACGAGGAGTCCATCTTCATCCCGGAGCCTGGGGCTCGGACGAGTCCGTCCTCCACGGCTTTCCGGGGCTACGCTATCGGGTATGCCTTCGCATCGTCGAATGCCAAGACTGGAACACGCCGCCACCCACTTCGGAGGGGGGGCTCGTTGGCGGCGACCCGGACGATGACGACTCGGATGACAGCAACTTCAACCGACGGCACCCCGGCATGGACCGAGGCGGTGACTATACGCGCGGACCTCGTTTACGCAGGTTCGCTGACGCCAATGATGATGCTCCACGTCTTGGTGGGCGACGCGAGACCACCTTCATGCCGCGACAGTGCATCACCGTCGGCTCCGTCAGATGTCCGCTTGTCTCCTTCGAACGGGTTGTGGTCGGACCCCGCTCGCTGGTCCGGCCCCCCTCACCACAGACGCAACCGTCCCTATCCGCATCACACACTGCCGGATACTCGGCCGACCAGGAGCCCGTGCCACTCCTGCTGGACCACGCAGAGCACTCTCGGACATCGGTGGCCAATATCTCCTCCAACCCGTTGCTTCAGGACTTCTGTGATGACGCCCATCTCCTCGGCGGCGGACCTACGGTTGAGCCGCAGCACGGCTTCCTGGGCTCCCTTTTGGGCTCAGACCTGTCTCTTCTCGAGACCCCATGGTCGGTGCAGCTGGTGACGCTAGCTGAGACGACCCCTTCCTCACCGCCAGCGGACCTCTGCTTGCTCCCGGACAGGAGCCCCTCTGTATTTCGACCACCTACTTCACCCTCAGTCGTTGATGAAATCTTCGAATAGCAGCTTCAGCAGAACTGGGTTTGCACAGGTGCTGCTTACTCTCCTACGAGAGCACTGGCTTCGGACATGCTCAACGATGCCCTGCATGTCCAGACTCCCCAGCTAGCGGTATGCGCCTCACCTGGGAACCACCAGGGCGATGACACCACCGCCCCGTCGACGCCTATGGCCGATGTGCCTGCTATGCAGCCTGCCATGGTATGCGCCTCACCTGGGAACCACCAGGGTGGTGACACCTCCGCCCCGTTGCCGCCTCTGGCAGATGTGCCTATTGTGCAGCCTGCTGCACGCACTGCAGCCTCGGTTGCCTCCTTCATTGACTCGCTGAAGCTGCCACTGGAGGAGCCCCTGGTCTGCACCCCACCGCGCGCCCGGACAGCCAAGAACGTCGACGATGACTAGATTCCGTGTCGCAGTGACCGATTGGCTGCCAAGTCGGCCTTCCGTGACCCGCAGCCAGAGAAGCAGGCGCGCCGCGTCCTGCTCAACAAATGGGCCGGGCGTCCGGACAACACGGCGATGGGAACGCCGGACGACTCGATTGCATCCCAATTCCACGAAGCTTTCGGTGGGTCCGTCTCTACCTCGAAAAGGGCGGCCTTGCGCGAGATCTTCCCCATGCGCGGCGCACGCTGGGCGAGGACCGTGGCGAGGCTGGAGCTATAGCGCGGTTGGCCGAGCACCGCGGTATACGTCGCAACAGCGTTCTACCATGAGTACGAACCACCTGTTAGTCTGGAATGCACGTGGCCTGAACAACCGCGCGCGCCGCAACGTAGTGCGTGACGTCGCCGAGCAACAGCGAGCTTCCATCGTTTGTCGTCAGGAAACCAAAGTCGCCAACTTGTCTGCCTCCATGAACGTTGATCTTACTGGAGCCGGTTTTGATTTTGCTTGTTTGCCTGCGATCGGCGTGGCCGGAGGGGCAGTAACCTCCTGGCGTCGAGACCTCTGGAGTGTCTCCAACTCCTGCGTTCGCCGCTTCTCCGTCACTGTGAAGCTGTCACCTGCTGATGGCCACGCTGAACCTTGGTGGCATGTCGGGTTCCAGCATCTTTGCCCGAGCGACGAGTCCGTTCTACTCGACTGGTGGCAGCATGAACGGATGCGGGTTCCCGAGTCCTTCCGGCGGGGATTCGACTCCTTGGTGCTGCTTGTTTCTTGGGAGGTTTGGAAGGAACGCAATAGAAGGACATTCGACTCCTCCTGCAAGACACCGACCGAGCTCGTATCTCTTATCCGTCACGAAGCCAACGACTGGATAGCGGCTGGCTTCCGGAGCTTCGTGCCGCTCTTCACGCCTGCTTCCTAGCGGGCTTCCCCCTAGCTCTCTGTCGCACAATTAGTCTAGCCAGCACTACGACCTTGCTGCTCCACCGTTCGAGCCGGTGATCTTTGTATGTGTTCTACCCGTCGCGCCTATGGCAACTCGCCAATTGGGCCTTCGGGTTGTGTACCTTGAGTCCCATTTCCCTTAATGAAGCACGTGCTAAGCACGCTTTCGAAAAAAAAATGCTAGCAGAGCTTAAAGAGAAAGGTAGAGATTGAGTATATTTAGTATTTTGTATTTGAAAGTTGAAGCCTTTCTTCTCACGAGCTAGAAGTATATAAGATTTGCATACTTACTTAGCAAAGAAAATAAATAAAAAGGTAGGTAAAGAGTGTGTCTTACAATAATGTTTGAAAGATGTATTTGCATAATTACTTGAGAAAATAAAATAAATAAACAAAAGTAGGGTAAAAAGTGTTGCTTAGCATGCCACAAAATAACTTAAAAAATAGAAAATACTTTGAAATATGTATTCACGTATTCTTTAAATATAAATAAATAAACAAAAGAGAAAATGCGTGTGAGAGATATTGCAAATAGTGCGAAGAGGGTTCCGAAAGGTATCGCCCAAGCACCATGTTTCTGAAAGTTTATAATTTCTTGTGTCAGGCCTAAACTGTATGATCATCAGACTGCATATGTGGTCAGCCAAGCAGACTGGTGAAGTGAGGAACGCGTTGAATCATCTTGAATACCTGGAGCCTCGACGATCAGCCAGACAGGACGGTGTGGCGTTGGTCACCTGATGGAAACTACAGCGCCAAGTCCGCCTACAGAATGATGCACGCGGGCTCCGTTCCATTCCGGGGGCACTCGCTAATATGGGAGACATGGGTGCCGTTGAGGGTAAAAATCTTCCTCTGGCTCACATTTACGAGACGACATTGGACGAACGACCGGCGTGCAAGGCACGGTCTCGAAGCAAGGGAAGAGTGCTACCTCTACGATCAAGCACCGGAGACGATAGAGCACATCTTGTGTAGCTGCCCCTATTCAAGGGAGGTATGGTTCCACATTTGCCGAACTCTAGGACGTGAACTACCAGCACCGGCGCCATCAATTCTAGCATAGCATGGTGGAGGCGAGTTCGACGAAGCTGGCACGGCCATTAGAAGAAGGGCGTTGACTCGCTGTTCGCGGTCTCATGGCAACTGTGGAAAGAGAGGAACGCCCGTTGCCACGACCACGGTGCCCAATATCCTGCTCATCATCAAGGCGGAGGCCGACATGTGGATCCAAGCTGGAGCAAAGAATTTAGGGAGTTTAGCATTGGGGATAGCTCGCTACTCACCGAGATCTCAATGTAACCAACCGTCTAAGCCCGGCCTAGAGCCAGCGCATTGTACAAAACATCTATTTTCTCGTTAATACAATGATACGTAACGCTCTTGTGTGTTCGAGAAAAAAAAGACACCATCATCGATGACTTCGCATCGAGGAATGTTAGAAGAAATTTTTGAGGTAATTTAATATGTATAAAAATTATTTCATATGAATATTGTTTTTCCATTCAGTTAACTGTTTATTGGTAACATTTTGCATACATATGTATATATACTAGCAATGAGAGTATATTATCATGTTTATATAAAAGACCCAACATTTTAGTTCCGTTCTAGGTCCAATAAAACTCAGGACCGGCACTGGTGGGCCAGCAGCACACGTCTTTGAAAAAAATCAAATACAAGGAAATACGGAGGAAAAAGAAAGTTGGAACAGAAGAATAGGAGGAGAGAGAAGCTTGTCACAGATCTCGAGAACACTTTTTAACGGTGAAGATAGAGTAGCCGCCCAGCATGTACATGCCGCAAGACATTTTCGCCTGTGCAGGAAATCCGGCCTGTCATCCACGCAACCGCACGTGCCGTCGGCCTCGCCTGGCTCGCTTCTCTTATAATTTATTTTTTTTAGTTTGATTTTTTAATAATATTAGTTTTTTTTCTCTTCCAACAAATTAGATTAAATAATGTTTCGATTTATTTTTTTCAACGAAGCAAACGAGCCCGTATATATATATACTAGTAAGCGGATGCATCTTCCTTGCCAGTTGCCACTCCACGCTCTCGTCACTGAAGGACGTACGGGGTAGCTGTGCTGAGCCGCGGGCTGTGGGCAGCTGATGATCATGATAAAGCATGGTTTGATTCAACGGCCGCCAGGGAGGGACGCAACCGCAACGACATAAGTTTGGTAGGGTGGAGCTACGACCGTGAGTTTCCCTGATTCAAATTAAATGCGCTTATCGTTCTTGTGATACAGATAATATGTGACCGACCTTTCGCAAAGTAGGCACTAAAGAACTATAACTTACTGGAACTATAAACTATACCTAATTTTTCTATCACAATACATTACCAATAATTTGCCACAAATTCAACCGCCACTTTAACTAAGGGTGCGTTCGGTAGGGATCCAGCTAGAGACGATGAATCAGAATCACTTAACGACACCGTTTAGCTCGCTCGCTGGATCCTTTGACCAGAACTAGAATCAGGTGAAACCAGGTTCTAAGTAGTGTTTCTGGATTCGTACAAAAAAAAACAAGAATTAGTTTCAAGTGATTCTTCATGAAACGTATCTCTCTTTTGATTCGAAGCGTTTGACATCGATTCAGATGATTGAGAATCTGAAACGTTTCTTTCTGCCAAACACATCCAAACTCAAAAACACACGTCCAAAATAGTACGTACCTACTGATGGTATTACCTGTTGCATAGTTAACGACGTATACACAATCTGACCACTAACTACGACGTAGCGGTCAAAAATTCACTAGGAATTTAATATTTAAATCCTGAAAGAAAAAAAATACTGTACTGTAGCAACGGCCACAACACGCAAAAGCGCGAGAGCCTATATATAAAAATATTTTCTCTCCGCTCCCAGTAACTAGAAGTCCAAATAGATTAATAATCAACAAATGCCTCAAGTAATAGACAATGCATGCCTCATATTTTAATCCTAAAAAAGCGAACTACAAAAGAATGGCAAATTGAGGAAGTGGGCGCTATATACTACATACGCAACTAAACTGCCAGCAACACTCAAAGCCATCCATCTTTGGTTCATGCATACATGCATGCACTTTTCTCTAAATGATTCTCCAAGCAAATAGGAGACATGTTCAAGCTGGTACTATATCGTTAACAATGCCTGGAATTGTAGATAATTACTAGTAGTCCACAAGCGACGATGTAAGCATTATTGTACTGCTGTATGTATAATATCATAGAGATCAAGAGCGAGAATCTCGGTAGCTAGCTAGCTTTGGCTTTATGCAAAGATCGAGCAGCCAGTGGCACTTCTTAATCCGGTAATGAATGAGGCCACAATCATGCTGCCTCTTGGTATAATATACACTAGTGGAGAAACGAGCTGTACTCCTGGTTCTCAACCCCCTTCAGTCCTGGTTTTGAAACCGGGAGTATGAATCCGGGACTAAAAGGCCACTCCTTTAGTCCCGGTTTCGCGCCTGGGACTAAATGTCCACCTTTAGTCCCGGTTGGTAATACCAACCGGGGCTAAATAGGCCTCCCGGTCTGGCCACGTGGGTCGTCCCTTTAGTCCCGGTTGGTATTACCAACCGGGACTAAAGGTTTTATTTTTTTTCTTTTTTTTGTTTCTATTTTCAATTGATGATTCGTTTTGGTTTTCGAATAGGTTTTCGAATACGTATTTTACGCTGCTAATAATATATGTATTCTACACGTTTATAATGTTCGAACATTTTGTACAAACTAAAGTATGAAACTAGCGTATATATTACATGCATATACATATATTGTACGTAATTTTATGTACATATAATATGTATATATATATTACAAATAAAGCTTGTATTGTATATTCTATCATATCCTTAGGATAACAAATTCACTCCATCTGGTTTGGCTTTCATGTTTCGTTCATGTCATTGTAGAACTCGTCGGCGGGGTATAGGACCTGGTTATTAAGAAATCCTGCTATGGTCTCTTGAATTGCTTTCAGTTGGTCACGTCGTATGACTTTTTCCTTCAACCATAGAGTCTTCAATAAAAGTTAAAAGAAAAATATTAATATATATATATATATGTTGGTCACGTGATTACTTATATATATAAGCAATAAAAGAAATTGTGAATATACGAATATATTTATATAACGTACTTTGAGGTTCTCTTCAGGAGTTCTTTTTTAGTACGCCATGATGAACTCGCAAACATAGTATCCGCAGTAGTTGTTCCCCTGTTCTTGCCTCACAACCCACTTTTACGAGAAAAAAGATCTGGTGAATTGAAGCATGCATGGTGTTAATTGAATTATATATATAAATGTAGCTAGTACTTACTTTATGTGCGATTACATCCAGTGGCGCTTTGCAATGTTTCATGTGGTGTTCATCAATGAAACTTTTCCAAACACTGCGCCCAATAAAATAAAAAATTAATTTGACATTTAATAATTATTGCAGTTAAGAGATCGGGGTATATATAGTTGCTAGAGAGACCAAATTATCCTTGGATAATATCTATCATGTCTTGGTACTCTGTTTGTTCCTTTCTTAACGAGTCGAAGATGCTCAACCGACTATTGACCATATCGATGACCATCAATATCCAGTGATTGCTGCATATGTTTTTATACATAAATATGATCGACATTAACTAGAGTCAACATATATATATGGGAGATAGCTTAGCTAGTAAGCAAATAATTGAACAAAAGTTCATATGATCGGCATGAATTATTTAACACTCACTTGAAGTTGTTGGGGAAGAGTATGTCCTTGTTTTGTTGGTTCACTAAGAACCTCATGAGATTTTTCTCGAGATCAGCTTTCCATTGAGGCGGGGATCAGGGTGTTTGAATACGACATTTGGATCAACGAAACCAACATCATTATCCTTTCTCTTTCTGAGTTCTGTCATCTCATATCTGCATATATAAAAATATAGTATGAGGATATATCATTTATATATATACATGTAGCTTCATATATATACACTTTAATAGTAGAAAATAATCACACTTACAGACAATAGCAGCTAATGAGACTTTTGTCGAGAGAGTCCAGGTGGCATAGTTGGTGTAATTCTAAAAACTCAACATATATAATGCCATCGTCACGGAAGTAATGTTTGTTTCTAACTCTGACAGAAACAAAGGTCTCTCCCCGTTCACACGCCGCCATGTACCACTTGTTTAGCAGGTACATTTGTGTACCCAGTTCACCTAAGGCCTCAGGGTTGTATAGACTCTTTCCATGTTCAAATTTCTTCCAAGGATCCATTTTCGGAGCAGATAGTCCTTCAACGAGCACTTGGGCAAGGTCCAAACCAGTTTCCTCGTAAAATCAAACCAGTTCCTCATAATCGACGTCCAGTAAGTCTAAGTTTGAACCATATTCATTACGAATGACAAGAGGGGGGACTGATTGTTGCGATTGTTGTCCGAGTTGTGCAACACCTTTCCCTACTCTAGTTTTTTTCTGCGCCGCCTCAAATGACTTGGTGAGAGATCTTTCGTAGTTCGATTTTGGCTGGGTCTTTTGAGATTCCCGCTTTTTCTGGTTCACCTTCTTTCTTAGAAGATCTAGAGGTAGGTAGAAGTACGGTTTCTCCGGGTTCTCCTTCGCTTGTCGTTGCTTTCTTATATTTTCGAAGAAACTTTTCACATCTTTTTGTACTTCAGCCTTTAATTCATTTTCACTTTTCTCGTAAGACAGTTTTTGGGGAATAACTGGATTAGAGGAGGCTTTCTTCTTTGCCGGCTGGTGGGCCAATGGCTTTGTTTGCGGGGCGGACCTCTTAGGAGCTGGAGACCTCCTTGGAGGCGTTGGAGACCTCCTTGGAGGTGGCGGCGGTGGCGGCATTACATAATCATTGCCCGGAGCACTATGATGATCTGGAGATTGAATAATTGGACTTAGGTTGGCGGAGGCCCTGCTGTGTGATTACAAAAAAGAATAATTAGGTATAAGAAATTGTTATTATTAATCATGCATGTCAATAGAAAATTTGTGAAAAAATTGTTTCGTTCACTTTTGTCCGCACCTATTGTCTGGCAGTTGAGGAGGCGGCGGTGGACTAGAGACCCCGGGAATAATGATGTAGCGCTTACGCCATAGTATGAATGTCTTCTCTGTTTCTCCTAGAGTCTTCTCCCCATCACCTCCTAGAATGTCAAGAGGCAGATCACTAAAACCTTTGTTAACTCTATCCACTGAGACGCTAACATATCTAGGTGGTATTATTGCCCCATGGATTCTTGGTGTCTTGGTAGGATCTGAAGGAGAAAAAACACCGAGAGCCACCATGATTGTGGCATTCTCTTTTGGAATATGTAGCTCACATGATGTAAACGGTGCAGTGATGTCATCCATGGGGAAACGTAGCATTGCGTCATCTTGATTTGGCAACTCCGTGGAAGCGCAGCTGCTTTTCAACTGATCAGGGGGGCTAATATTAATGTTGATTCTTGGATCTGATGTATGCCTTTGGGCACTCATTGCTATTTGCACTTGCTTTCTAATTTCGTCATGCATTCTAGCTTGCATGTCTTTTTCGGGCTCTTGTGCTTGAAGCAACGCCTCCCGTGACTCACGAACCAATTCCTCCAACCTACTGATCCACGCTACATCCTCATCCTTCCTTCTCTGCCGGCTTCTGTAGGTATCTCTGTCATCAGGGAAACCATGCTCCCAAGAAATGTTCCGTCCTAAACCTATCGTTTAGCTATTGTGTTCAACGGTCCTGATGGCATACGTCAGTTCATCCTTCTCTCTATTGGGCCTGAACGCACCAATAGCTTTAGCTTGTAGAGCATAAGACAATCTTTGTGTTGCTCTTTCGAGTTTTGTGCCATGAACCAGCTTCCCGGTCTCTAGGTCCAGTCTCCCCCATGAGCGAAAAAACAATTCTTCACGCGTTTGGGCCGATTGAGTGATTCTGGTGTGATACCCTTGGCAAGAATGTCCGCTTCCATTTTCTCCCACTTGGGAATGGTAGTCGCGTAGCCACCTGATCCCATGCCATGGTGGTATACCTTCTGTCGGGCATTCTCTTGGTTCCTTCTCACCCGTTCCTCACCCTCTTCCGATGTCTTGTACTGTACAAAATCATTTCAGTAAGGCCTCAACTTCGCGAATGGGCCGCTAGTATTGAAATTGGGTGTTAGGTTCTTCTTGACGTATTTCATGTATAGGGATTTCTTCCAAGTCTAGAATTGTGTGGCCATCTTCTTCATAGCCCACTTTCGAACTAGTTCCTTCAATTCATCATTGTTGATAGCATCATAATCATACGCTTGCAACGTGAAATGTTGAAGGATATGATCCCAAATTAAATTCTTATCAAGATCAGAGACAAAACTAACATGAGGCTCGTTGATCTTTTGCTTCCATTCACGGGCACTGATCGGAAGTCTGTCCCTTACAAGGTACCCACAGTGTTGCACGAATTTCCTTGCATGTGGACCAAGTGGTTCGCCTGTCTCGATATTGAATTTCGATATTATGTAGCGCCCCTCCAATGGCTTTTTCGAGCCTCGAATATTTTTTCTTTTCGCCGTTGTGGTCGTCGATCCAGAGGGCTACGTATAAAAAAAAGAATAAATAAATATCATGTGTACACATAATAGATGATAGATGTTCAAATATATATATATATATATAATATTCAAATATATATATAAATATATATACCTCGCTAGTATTTTCTTGCACAATATTTTCTTGGTTATCTTCAAGAGCCAGGTATTGACTCCCGTCATCTACATCCTGCTGGTCACCATCGGCAAATTGAGTGCCGGTGTTGATAATATCCATCATTTCTTCATCCATGTTGTCTCTCGGGGCAGCCATCTAACTTTTACTCCACTAGATATATCTACAAAAAATAAAAACTATATCTATAAAATGGACTCCTGCAGGACGTGCCACCTCGAGGATAGTAACATTTGTAGATGACATTTGTAGGTCTGAAGTTATCAAATATCCATCAAATTCTAGCTCAAAAACATGTTTAAATAAGTAACCATCCGTACTAGTTGACCTTGCTTACGTGATCATCTCGGCGAGCATTTCTCCACCGGACGGCACCGTGCTTGGCCATGGAAGAGCTCTGTTTCTACGAGGAAGGGAACACGATCTTCCACGACCGTTGACGCTCTCCCTCGTAGAATCAAAGCTCCTCCTTGACGTCCGTTACCGCTCGGCAGAGAACATGCTAGCCGAGATGAACACGGTCCGCAAGTTCAACTTGTACGGATTTTCTACAATTTTCTGTATTTTCATATTTTAAACTATAGATTCTAAATCTTATACTACATTCTTAATATTTATTATAACTAGTTCATCAATCCATGTTTCTGCACGGCCTAAAATATTAGGACATCAATCCATCTTTAGTATGGATTATTTGAACCCACCTCTTACTAATAGGTGGTTGGATAATTGGCTTATGTATGAGCTATTAGGACCTATTAGTATCTCTTCACCAACTAATGATCACCATCACATGCTAATATATAGTTAGCGGTCTACATTTGTAGACTCCTCAAGCTAACTATTAATACTAATTAATAGATCAAACTATTTTCAGACTCCACAAGGTTGTTATAGCTTTTGATCCTTGAACATGCCCTAACGATTTTGTGCTCGCTATGCTACTGACATAAGTTTGAAGGCTCTTGATTGTTATCTTCTACACTCGACCAGTTTGAAAACCAAAGGCTAACTGTTAACTAGCTTAAAAATAGTTAAAATTAGTCACAACACATTTAAACAGGAGAGCTAATAGGTGGACTAATTTTTTAGCCAAGTCAACCTTAGCTAATTTGAACTGTTTTTTAGCTTCAACTAGTAACTAGTCATAATTGATTAAAACATTCTCTATATCAATCATGTACTGAAATTGCCATGGAGAATCAAAATCCTTTGCCAATTTTTTTTGTTATATCCAACTCTAAAATCCTGGCTCCACGGCCATAGCTGCCACGTTCAATCGTGCGCGTCGGCATGTGCATCAAGTGCAGCCCCAAGAGCACACCAAACCGGGCATATTGCAAATTGGAACTTTCGTTCGACGGGCCCGAGCGCCAAGTCTCAAAAACCGCTGCTCTGCGCCGTGCGCGACAAGACACGAGGGCACGGTGCGGGCGTGCGGCTAGGTGAAGGCATGAACCAAACATGCCCGAAGTCCTCCAGAGCTGTACTCCATGGCCGCCCCGTTCCCCTGCCCCTCTCCATGGTCGTCGGTCCGAGCACACACATACACAAATAAAATCTACAAATAAAATATATCTAATTTTTCTATGTGCACACACTCATACACACACTGTTGCTGACGAGGACGACAAGGGTGGAGGACGACAAGGATGGCCGGAGGTGATCTCTCGACGACGAGGATGCGACGGGGATGACAACGAGTGCTCTGACAAAGGGGGCGACGATGAGCGCTCTGGTGAAGGGGACGATGAGCGCACGGCGAGGCGTGCGAGCGTGTGGAACAGGGGACAAAGCTGGCGATGACGAGGACGAGGATCGACGACGGTGATGAGGCCACGGTGGATCCAAATTAGATATGGGCAAGGGCGAGGATGATGGCGGCGGATCCAGGTCTAGGCGCCGCGCACGAATGGGAGAGGCGCGAGCCAGGCCGCTGGCGGAGATGGCGAGAGACGGAAGAGGCACGTGGAGGCGGCTGGAGCCTATGGGGAGCGGCGGCGACGCGGTGGCTCTTGGGCGAAGAATGAAGACGATGGATGGCAGAAGAAGACAAGGCGATATATATTAGGTCGATCTTTAGTCCCGGGTGAAGCCACGGCCCGGGACTAAAGGACCTTTAGTCCCGGGTGATGGTAAGAACAGAGACTAAAGGTCTGACCTTTAGTCCCGGGTGCATCCATGACCCGGGACTAAAGGTATTTTTTTTTGGCGGGCCGCGAAAACGTAGCCCACCTTTAGTCCTGGGTGATTGATCGACCCGGGAGTAAAGGTGGGCTGCAGTTGTCTTCCTGCCGGTTCCAGAAGTTTTTCCTTTAGTTCCAGAAGTTCTTCCTGCCGGTTCCAGAGGTATTATAATAACTCCAATTCATTGATTGTTAGTCATAAAATCATCTTAAATCAAACCCTATCTATCCATACCAGTTCCATAATCTTTTGGGCTCATTTGAATATACCAAAATACACCCAGACCATGAGCATTGTAAAGCATCATACCAAAATACACCCAGACCAGGAAGCATTGTAAGGCATCGTACCTTGGATGGAATGCATTTTGGTATAGTAGAACTCTAGTCAACTTTGATGCTTGGTAACCTTGAAAGCATGGATACTAAAGCAATAGGTATTGATGAGGCTCCTGTCCAAGCCTACAAATATAGATCGTGTGGAAAGAATGTAATCACTAATCAACAAGATACCAAAGAATTGAAAATGCTAAACATATGCCAAAGGCCAAAAGCTTTAGTGTACCAAAAGTCCAAAATATGCAGCACAAGGAAATTTTGTTGCCAACCACCTGATTTGATTATGCTAATCCAACTACAGTTACCACTCTAAGCTAGATTACAGTAAAACAAAGGCAGCACACTTTTGCACCACAAACAATATGGCAACGGGCCTTACACCATGAGAAGTATATAAAGAAAATTCTTGCCTCATCCATAGGGAATGTAAGCGGTTTACATTGCTACAAGGAGAAGGTGGTAAACTAGGGGTGTCTTGGGCAGGATTATGCACTTATGCTCTTTTGCAATCCAAACAGCTTACCTGAGGAAACTTTGCAGAGCATACAATGTAAGATGCAAAATTGAGAAGCACGTCTAGCCCCTCCCTCTTTCTTTCAGCATCTATCAAAATAGGGACTTTTCTTTGACTTGTCTGCACTGGATTGTTCCATAAACATATGTCAGTCTTAGTAGCAGTGCAGAAAGGAGAAAACTAACCATAAAAAAGGCTTATGTGTGGCATTAATGCAACAAAAGTTGTAGGATGCTGACAACATGAACGAAATTAAAATAACTTTCCTATTCAGAGCCATATCTATGATTCATAAGCTATTTGCATTCAAAACTGCAGAAAGAGTGGAACTATATTTTGTTTTGTTCAAGTGGAGTAAGATGACTGTGCCTAGAAGAAATTACCTCTTCTGCAATAAACAAAGTAGTGTCATACAATCGTACATAAAAGTAGAAGATGTTCGCACCATCAAAAGCGGATGACAAGTTTGCCTTTGTGAGCTCTTCTGGTTCCATGGGCGGAGAACCAGGAGTGTGTATACATGTACGAGATTTCTTGAAAGCCAAAAGGGGATGTCGAATATAATTCAGTAAGATAATTGGGCTAAACTACCCCGTAGCAAGAATCCCTATTTGTAGACAGCAGGTATTTATGCCACCCACTCTATTCTGCGGTCCACTGCGGCCTAGATCACCACTACCACAATCTTAATTTTGTGCAGGTTTTATCACTAAAACAAGATATAGATCTGAACCATGTATTTATGCAGCAAATTGACTGTCCATCGAGCTATATGCAAATTATGCATGCTGACAGTAGTAGGCTATCATTTTCAAGGAGCACAAAAATCTTTTAAGTTGTATTAAGTTCATCAGAAAATTAATACATAAATTAATTGCATCCTCCTATCATTAATATTACCCAATAATCTGTATGGACTATCATGAAAAAACCTCAGAAAGGAGGCTGCAAACTATAACGCATCAATTCTTCAACAAAACGTTATGCATTCTTGAATTCTTGTGTGATCTTACTTGGCACCGAAAATTTGCCCCCTTGCTGGGTAGGTCTTTCCCGGATCCCTGACAGGAGGACAAACTGTGCCCGCCAGGAGAAGGATCCACGCAGCCGAGCCCCAACACCATCGATCAGAGTGGAAGGTGGCAGTGGCGAGGGAGAGGAAACGGCTGCAAGGCGGGGCAGGGCGTAAAAGAACAAAGTGCCCACTGAGCATATCACGTACCTTTGCACAACATCGGACGGGACATCCGATCCTCGAATGCCTAAGATCCCGCAAGCGCGCCCAGACGGAGGAGCATGGTCGCATGGAGGACAATGACCAGGCCAAGAAACATATAAGAATCCCTATCTGGGTATCTCAAATCATATTCATCCAACCCTAAATCCACAAGATAGAGAGGTATACATGAAGATCTAGGCCAAGAAACAAGAACAGAGAGAGATCGAGCCAAGAAACAAGAACAGAGAGGAGAGGAATACCTGGAGTTTGCACAAGCAAGACCAATGAAGACATGAGCCAGATCAGGGGGAGGGATGCGCGGGCACCCCGGCGGCTTCCGCTGCCACTACTAGAAAACAGACCTTTCATCCCGCCTCTATTTTTGCCTTTAGTCCCGATATTTTTGTGTTCGGGACTAAAGGGACTATTAGTCCCGGTTGTATCCTCAAACAAGGATACAAAGTTCCTGCCCCAAGCGTGTGGCGACGGCAGGCAACAATTAGTCCCGGTTATAGCCCAGAGCCGGGACTAAAGGTTATCCTTTAGTCCCGGCTGGACCCTCCAACCGGGAATAAATCTTTACTCCCAGCTTGAGGCTCCAGCCGGTACTAAAGGATAACCTTTAGTCCCGGCTCTGGGCTATAACCAGAATAAAATCTTTCTTGATAAAATAATATAGTCGCGCTGGACAAAAAAATGGGGCCGCCAGGCATTGAACCCACGACCTCATAGCCAAGGTCCAAACCGCAGCGCACTAGCTAGCCATCTAAACTAAGTCACTTTCTCGACAAGAAAGCACCCAAACATTTATTTAATTAGAGAAAAGACCATTTAATTGGTTATATTCTTTTGTTAACTATACTTTGAATTTTCTGGTCCATGTGCTTTCTAGTGCCTGATTGATTTCATAATTTTTATCAGGGTTTCAAATGCCTAGTGTGAAGCCACCACCAAGTTCTAGAATTTTCTGAATTGGTTTGGTAAATTTTTCACTTTAATTGAATTTCCACGCGACTTCACCGATTAATTATATGTTGAACTGAGTCCACCCCCGAAAATTATATTGTTTTGAATATGTAATTCGCCGTATTTCGTCTCACGCGGCACAAAGAAAAATGTAATAATAAAAATAATTATCAGAAAAACCTAAGATCTTGTGTGGGGCCATATTTTGGGTGTAAATGACTTCGAAAACAATTTCAAGCCATTTCGACATAGGCGGAGTCGACGTGCTTCACAGAGGTATATATAGAACCTTTCGTTGAACCCTATCTATACACCTAGATTCTCTGGAATTCTAAGATCCATGTGCTTTCTAGTGCCTGATTGGGCTAAAACTTTTTCTGAAGACTACAAATGCCCTGTGTGTAGCCACCACCAAGTTTGAGATTTTTCTGAGGTGGTTTGGTACTTTTTTTAATTTAATTGAATTTTCGCGCGAATTCACCGATTAATTATCCATTGAACTGAGTCCACCCCCTAAAGGATCCAGAATGGTGCCAAACTTTGCCAAATGGTCCATTGTGCCCTAGGAGACAAATATTTGTGGAGGTTGATGCAAAATTATATTGTTTTCAATATGTAATTCAACGTATTTCGTCTCACGCGGCACAAAGAAAAATGTAATAATAAAAATAATTATCAAAAAAATCTAAGATCTTGTGTGGGGCCATATTTTGGGTGTAAATGACTGCCAAAAAATTTTCGCCATTTCGACATAGGCGGATTCGACGTACTTCACAGAGGTATATAGAACCTTTCGTCAAACCCTATCTATACACCTAGGTTCTCTGGGACTCCGAAGTCCATTTGCTTTCCAGTGCCGGATTGGTCTCAAACTTTTTCTCAAGACTACAAATGCCCTGTGTGTAGCCACCACCAAGTTTGAGATTTTTCTGAGGTGGTTTGGTACTTTTTTAACTTTAATTGAATTTTCGCCCGAACTCACCGATTAATTATACAATGATTAATGAAGAACCTAAAGATTTACGTTACAATTACGTGAAAACTAATTTCCTATTGAAAACCAATCAATTTAATAATTTCAATCAAAGTCTACATTTTTGCATTAACGAAAATAGTGAGTATTAGTTGCATTATGTTCAACATTTATAATAAAAAACACAATAGTTTAGGTCACATATTTTTTTTGTGCAGTAAATGAAAATAAAGTTTATTACTTTTTCTAAAAAATTTATGCCTAGTATTGAATTTACTGCGCAAATAATAAGACTTAAACATTTAAATACAAAACATATATAAAATAAACTGATCTGCTTAAAAGTTGGCGGGAAATGAAAATGTAGCCCACCTTTAGTCTCGGCTCCTGCCACCAGCTGGGATTAAAGGTGGGCTGCAATTGGTGGCCCGCCAAAAAATCCTTTAGTCCCGGCTCCTTACGACAGCCGAGACTAAAGGTCCCCCCTTTAGTCCCAGCTGGTGACAGGAGCCGGGACTAAAGGTGCTTTAGTCCCGGGCGGTGGATGGAGCCGGGACTAAAGGTCCCTCTCCTATATACCGCCGCCTCCCTTCTCTCTTCCTTCTCATCGATCGTCTTCATCTTCAGCGCGTCCCCAGAGCTCCGCTGCTGCCGATTCGCCTCCTCGGCCACCCCCGACGCCGCCTTCCTCACCAAAGGGCACCCCGAGGCTCGCCCACCTCGCCAGAGTAGCCCCGGCGCCGCGCCCCTCACCGAGGAGCCCCCGGCCGCCCCCGACGCCACGTGCGTGCCACGCCGCCGCCGATTTCGCCTTCCCGGCCACCCCCGACGCCGCCTTCCTCACAGGAGGGCACCCCGACGCCCGCCCACCTCGCCGGAGTAGCCCCGACGCCGCGCCCCTCATGGAGGAGCCCCTGGCTGCCCCCCAACGCCACAAGGCCACGCCATGTGATTTTTCGCTTTCCACGCCACCCGGCCCCCGACGCCGCTTTTCTTCCTCACCGGAGGGCATCCCGACGCCCACCCACACCTCGCCGAAGTAGCCCCGACGACGCCGTGCCCGGCCAGGAGCCCCCGTGCCTCGATCCAGCGCTACTGTCCACCACCACCCATCGCCAACACTCCACTAATTCTAAACCGCCGGTATATATATTATATTTATTATATTTATTATATTTATGAATTATATTGACGAAATGTGTATTAATGTATATTTGTATGAAATTATATATGTATGAAATGTGTATATATATATATATCAATTAATGTATATATGTATGAAATTATGTATGTATGAAATGTGTATATATATATATCAATTAATGTATATATGTATGAAATTAATGTGTGTATATATATATATCAATTAATGTATACATGTATAATTTTTCCTTTGGAAAAAAAATCAATTGTGTTATATTCTGATACCATGTGGCCTATACCGTAAACCCTAAACCACCCTAAACCCTAAACCCTAAACCACCCTAAACCCTCCCCGGCCACCGACGCTGGCCGCCTGCCCCGCGTAGGCACCACCGCCCCAAAATGTGTATGAAATGTTTATGAAACCCTAATTGCATAATTATTGTTTTATAATTGTTTAGGCTCTCTATGGCTGACCCGAGAGACGATGACCTAGAGGCGGTAATGATGGATATTATCAACGCCGGCACTGAACATTGTGCCGATGTTGATAATGACCAGCAGGAAGACGACGGGAGTCAATACTTGAATCTCGATCATATTGTTGAGGAAGTTGTTCATGAAGATAATTCCGACGAGGTATATATTTCTCAATATCTAGCTCTCATTTATTTATTATGCATACATGTAGCCCACTGGATCGACCTTCGTTTTATAATACTTTTTGTGTTTCTATGCGTACATAGCCGTCTGGATCGACGACGACGACGGGGAACACAAAGAATGTTCGAGGAGCCAAAAAGCCGTTGGAAGGCCGCTACATCATCTCAGAATTCAACGTGGCTACAGGCGAACCACTAGGACAATATGCACAGAAATTCGTGTACCACTGTGGGTACCTTGTAAGGGACAAGCTCCCGATCAATGCCCGTGAATGGAAAAAAATAACAATGCTCCTCATATTAGTTATGTCTCTGATAAGGACAAGGAGCTGATTTGGCAAGATGTTCTTGCACATTTCACGTTCCAAACAGATGATTATTATGAAGACATCACCCATGAAAGGTTGATGGAGCGAGTTAGGCACTGGACAATGAAGAAGATGGCCACCCAATTCCAATCTTGGAAGAAGCAGCTGTACAAATCATACGTCAAGAAGAACAAGACTCCAAATAGGAACGATAAGGGCCCAATCGCGAAGGCAAGGCCCTACTGGGAGGAATTTGTACAGTACAAGACATCAGAAAAGGGTGCGGAACGGGCGAGAAGGAACCAAGAGAATTCCAAACAAAAGCAATACCACCATAACATGGGATCAGGTGGCTACGCGACTTCCGTTCCCAAGTGGCAAAAAATAGAAGCAGACCTTATTGCCAAGAGGGTCGTACCTGAATCAGCACCGTGGCCTGAACGCACAAAGCGTTGGTTTTTAGGTCATGGGGGAGGATTGGACCCAGTCATCGGTAAGCTCGTCCATGGCATAAAACTTGAAAGAGCAACAGAAAGGTTGATTCAAATTCTAAAAGCTAGAGATAGTGGACTATTCTGGCCCAACAGAGAGAAAGATGAACTGACATATTCCATCGGGACCACTGAGCATTGTGGACGAACTAGAGGCAAAGGGGTTGTTCCGTGGGTGCAAGGTTTCCCTGAATGGATCGATTCGTACAGAAGCCACTAGAGACGGAAGGATGAGGAGGCAGAGAGGATCCGCATCTTGCAGCAATATGTTATTGAGTCACGAGAAGCGGTGCTTGAATCACAAAGGCGAGAAAAAGAAATGCAAGCGAAAATGCAAGAGGAAGTTGCAAGGCAAGTGCAAATACAATTGAGTGCCCACGGGATTACAACAGCTCCGGGAATCAACATTAGCCCCCCCGATAAGTTGAGAAGCAGTTGTGCTTCTACGGAGCTATCTGATGCCATAAAAGATGCAGAGCTGCGCTTCCCCATGGATGATGTCACTGAACCTTTTACATCATGTGAGCTGCACATTCCACAAGATAATGGCACAGTGAAAGTGGCTATTGGTGTTGTAAACCCTATCGACTGTACCAAGACACCAAGAATCTATGGGGCAGTAGTACCAGCTAGATATGCTACCGTCTCGGTGGATAAAACTATTGAAGGTTTTAGCGATGTGCCTCTTGACATTCATGGAGGTGATGGGGAGAAGACCGTGGGAGAAGCAAAGAAGTCATTCATTGCATGGCGCAAGCGCTACATCAATATTCCCAGGAAGCCGTTGCCACACAATAGGTACGGATGAAAGTGAACGAAACAATTTTTTTTATTAATTTTATATTGCCTCTTAAATAACAATTGACTCATTGTCTTCTGTACGCACACAGCAGGGCCTCCCCCAACCTAAGTCCAATAGTACAATCACCAGACCAGCATAGTGCTCCAGGCGGCGGTTACGATGGGGTAGAAGACACGGCTGCATCCCCACCATCTCCAAGATGGTCTCCACCGCCGCCGCCATCGCCTCTAAGGCGTTCCCCAACGCCGCCTCAAAGGTCTCCAATGCCTGTTCCCCCACCTCCTCCCATGAACCAGGGAAGACGGCTGCAAACAAATAAGCCATCTGCCCCGCCAGCGAAGACGACCAAGAAGGTCCCCGTGAAACCAAGGCCAATTCCACAGAAATTGCCTAGTGAAATGAGTAAAGAGGAGTTAGATGATGCGATTAAAAAAACCATCAAAACATTCTTCTCAGGCACAGGGAAGAGGAAGCAGCAGGAGCAGAAGCACTTCCACCTACCTCCAGCTAAACTAAGGCAGATGGTGGAAGCTGAGCAAAAAAAGAGGCGGCAAGCTCGTAAGCCCTCGCCACCATCAGACTTTGACCGCACTCTTAGCAAGATAATCAAGAAAGCTGCTAAAGCAGGGAAAACTGTTGCACAACTCAGAGAACAAGAATTGCAATCAGTCCCTCCTCTAGTTATTGCTAATGAATATGGTTCAAACATAGATATGCTAGATATGATGGAAATACCTGCTGATAAAGAAGTGGATATGGCGGAACTTGCTAACTTTTATGCTATGAGAGGTATCGACCTTGGCAATTTCCTCTTCGAAAGTGCGCCGGTAGCGGATGAATGGCAGAAATATGAGCATGGCAGGAGTCTATGGAATCCTAAGACCATCAATGAACTGGGTACACAATTATTCAAGCTAAACACCTTGTACCTCAACGCGTGTCACCGGAAAGAGTTCTATATTTCTGTCAGAATCAAAGACGATCATTGGTTCTGTGGCGATGACGTTATGTACATTGAGTTTGCTGAATTACACCAACTAGTCCACCGGAACTCTCTCAACAAGACTCTCATCAGTTGCTATTATCTATAAGTGATTCTTTCTACTAATTAATAATAAGTCGCTACGTACGTACATGTCTGTGTTTATTATCCTCACTCTATATATATGATGCAGGTTTGAGATGGGAGAGTGCAAAAAGAGAGGGTGTATTGATATTGGTTTCATTGATCCACATATCATATTCAAAAACCCTAAACCCCAACCAACATGGAAAGCAGAAACGGAGGCCAATATCAAGATGTTCTTAGAGAAGCAACGTGACAAGAAATATATACTCTTCCCCTACAACTTCAGGTAAGTGTTCATAATGTCGACGATCATGTATCCATATATATATGTTCACTGTACCTGTTAGCTAATTAATGAGTGTTAATGGACATGGCAGTGAACACTGGATATTGATGGAACTCGATCTGGAGAAAGGTCTTCTAGGCATCTGGGACTCGATGAGAAAAGAGCAAAAAGAGTTCCGAGAGATGATAGATATTATTCAGAGGTAATTGCAGTCTCACTAGCAAAACTATTCTAGTCTCTCTGCATGCAAATTAATGGTCCAAATATTTTTTATGTTATTTGGTAGTTGTTGGGAAAAGGTCTGTCAGGAACACCATATGAAACGCAAAGTGCCACTGAAAGTAGTGCTATACAAAGTAAGTACTATATACCTACCTTAGTTCAATTTCCCTATGCTCGGATGATGATGAATCTTTTTCTCGTAAAGTGGGTTCTGCTGCAGCCCCAAGGGACCAATCTCTGTGGATACTATGTTTGCGAGTTCATGAGAGTGTGCTAAAAAAGAACTAGTCTAGAGCAAAAAGGGTAAGTGTACACATATATATATTCTTCATATATATATTTATATATATATATATTCGTGATAGATACAATTTATTTATCATTATTCTTGATACATATATATATATATACTAATATACTTTTTCTTTATCTCATATATATAAATTGAAGACTCGTTGGTTGAAGGAAAAAACCCTGGACACACACCATCTCAAAGCAATCCAAGAGACAATAGGTGGATTTCTGAATGATCAGGTCTTAACTCCAGGCGGCGAGTTTTACTATGACCCAAATATGTGATGATGAAAGCCAAATTTCATATTGATCCAAAGAACATGTGATGATGAAATGTACAATTAATGCAAACTTTACATGTGACGATGAAATGTAATATTATGTTTTAGTTTACTTTTACTTGTGTTGCTTGCGTGCATTGATCGAGCGAAAACTTTACAGTACGCGCGCGTATATGTATATTACTTTGCAGCGAATAATGCGTATTCGAAAACCAAATTAAAACAAAAAGAATCATCAATTGAAATAAGCAGGAAAAGAAAAAAAAGACCCTTTAGTCTCGGTTGGTAATACCAACCGGGAATAAAGGGGCCAGCCCAGGCGCTGGCGTGGCTACCTTTTTAGTCCCGGTTGGTATCACCAACCGGGACTAAAGGTCCACTTCTATTCCTGGCTACTAACCCTTTATTCCCGAACTCCTATTCCCGGCTGCGTAACCGGGAATAAAGGGGGTTGGCAGCAGGGAATAGAAGCCCTTTTTTTACTAGTGTGCCGTGGGTCTTCATCGCCGGTGAAGGGCCCCGATGAAGTTCTGGCAATGCGGATGCAGTCGAGCCGGGTACGGGTGGAGGGCCGCACGCGCGCCCTGCCGGCTTCCACTGCCGCCTGCCCGGCCTCCGCCACCACGAGCAACCTAGGCACAAACGCAAGATGGCAGCGGGGCTCGACATTGGCACAGGGGGCCGCCAGGACGTCGCGCGGCCTCCGCCGTCGGGATACCGCACCAGCTCCGCTGCCGGGAAGGTGGCCTCGGGGCGTGCGTGGGTGGCGGCGGGCGCGTGGTGCGCAGGGCGGTCGCGGGCGACGGCGACGCGCTCGCAGATGCTGGTGAGGACGATGATGGGGGCGCGCTCCCAGTTTCTTTCCTTCCTTTTCGCAAGCGAGGGGCGTAGGCGCAAGGGGTGGGGAATCGTAGGGGCAGGACGATGGACCCTCGTTAAACTCTAGTCTTTTTAGTTGTGAGAGTCTAGCAAACATGCTCGTGCCTTCAATGGGAGAAAATAAAAATATTTTGTTATATTTATGAAAAATGAGGATAGGGAATGCTATATGTCTATTTATGTTTTGCATTTCTATGAAATTTAAGACTTCTAATTTGCTTTACAATGACTACGACCTCCATAATATAAGTTGACATTGGTAATAATACGACAATGTTTATTAAGTTTGTATTGAGTTAAAATACAATCTTGGTTGATTTTTTCTCTCCAGGTGCAAAGCACAAAAATATATACTCCCTTTGTCCCAAATTATAAGACATTTTGACTTTTTTAGATACATTGGTTTTACTAATATAATTTTTTCATGTTGATGTACCAAGCTATTTTCTAATATAATTCTTCTTTCATCGCAAAAAAAGATACACAAAAATCTAGCTATGTGGGAGTACTTTATTTGTCTACTAAGCAACGGATAATATTTTGGTAATTCTTCCATTCTAAATTGTATGACATTTTGACTTTCTTAGATACATAGGGTGTGTTTGGTTGGGTGGCTAAACCTAAATCAAGCTTTAGGGAGCCACCTTTCAGCTGTTTGGTTGCCTCTTTATAGCCCTAGCCAGGCCCAACTAAGCCACATTTGAGCTCATAGCCTAGCTCCAGAAGAACGCAGGGATCAGTCGTTCTTTCCTGTCTAGGCTTGGCTTAGCTCCGACGCTTGTTCCACTCACTGCCTCCTCATTCACTCGTGATGCCACACCGTTCTGCCTCCCATTCTCCTCTCGTCCCGTGCTCCACCGGTCCTCCCCCCCTCCCTGCTAAGTCAGTGCTCCTTTCCGCGACGCTCTTTGACGCTGTCGACGGTCCTCCACACGAGCGCAAGCTGTGGCGGCGCTGGTGGAAGCGGCACTGGAGCCAGATGCATGGTAGAGGTGGAAGCGCAGCGGAGCCGTCTCCCCAGAGCCAGATGTGCGGCGGTAATCTCCCCGAAGCCGGATGCGCGGTGGCTAGCAGAGGCGCGGATGCCTCCAAGAAGAAGACCCTACCTTGTCATCGGGTTGAGTGAGGTGCTCCACAGCACCGGTGGCCAGCACGGCGCGCACACCATCCTCAATGCCACACGCAAAGCTCCCCGTCGTGGCCGCCACCTACATGAGCGCCGTCGATGAGGCTCCATGCTCCACCAGCGCCGCCACGACCGACAGCACGACGCCCAGGCGGAGGTAGAGGAGCTTCTTGGTCCGGTTCCTGATGATCTATCTCAAGCAGCGCGCAGACACACTCGTGCTCCTCCTTCTCTCCACCAGCACCGGTGCCGCCGCCAGCCTCGCCGTCAGCTCCTCCAGCCAAGTCTCCATGCAGCTCGACGCAGACACCGATGCGGGTGCACTATCCTAGTTCTTCACATCACTGTCGGTTCAAAATCCCCCTTCACTGCCGGATTTTGAACCGATAGTGGCAATACCGGCAGTGATGCCTCTTGGCTATGTAAGGAAAATGGACCCTAGGCCCATTTACTTAGGATTTTGGTGTTTGATGACCTATACAACCAAATTGGACTAATGAATTTGCATGTGTTTGTTTTGTAGTTCAATAGGGTGCAACACGTGACTTGGACGAAGGCGACGTGATGATCCGATGATCAACACCATAAGCAAGACCTTAGGAGCATAAGAAAAGACCCAAGATGTCAAGCAAAGTCCAAGCATGAAGATAGGAACCAAGCCATACGCAAGATCGTGAAGAAACGAGCTCACAGAGGCGACCGGACGCTGGAAGCGTGACCGGACGCTGGACCGGTGGCTCGGCAGACAGGCGACCGGACGCTGGCGGCAGATCGACCGAACGCAGGACAGCAGAGTCTGGTCGAGTACAGAGAGGTTCCAGAGCGGCGAAATTGCGACCGGACGCGTCCGATGGTAGGTGATCGGACGCTGGTAGCGTCCGATCAGTTGTTCGCAGCTCAACGGTCGGGACGACCGGACACGTCCGATCAGGACGACTCCAGCGTCCGGTCAGTAGCAGAAAAGCGGGATTTCGTCCACAACGGCTACTTTCTCAGTGGGGCTTATAAATACAACCCCCAACCGGCCATTTGAAGTGAGTGGAGCTGAGAAAACATATCTAGGGTGTTGATACACCATTTTAGTGATCTCCACTTGCATAGTGCTTAGTGTTTCATTAGGTGATAAGCGTAGGTGCTTTGCGAAGTGCTTAGGTTGATTAGACCACCATTTATGCGCTTACTCTAGGTTTATGCCTAGTGTTTAGTGAGGTTTGCATACCTCTTACCACTCGGTGCTTGCGCGCACCATTGTTGTACATCGGAGGGGCTTGAAGTCTTGCGAGATCACACCAACCGCGTTTGTGGTGTGGCCGCCACCGTGTACCGGAGGGAACAAGGCCCGCGGCGTTTCGGCCGGAAGCTTGATAGTGAAGACGGCGGGGAGCATCCAGGAGAGGCTTGCCGGAAGGCACGTCGGAGACCCACTTGCGCGTGGGGAAGGCCCGAGGCTATACACGGAGTTACCCGACCGGGAGCTTGGCCCTTGTGAGGGATTCCTTGCGAGGGGCTCCAATAAGGACTAGGGGGAAGCTTGCGCGCTTCTCGATACCTCGGTAAAAATACCAGAGTCGTCGATGGGAGTTTGCATATCTCTACCTTACTCTTTAGCTTCCGCATTTACATTGATTGCATTACTCCTTTTGCGGTAGAGATAGCAATACATTAGCAAAACCATAGTTGCACATTTAGATAGTTTATGTTTTGCATAGGTTTTCCTAAGGTTAGAAAAAGTGGCCACAATTTAGAGTTAGATTTTTAAGTTGCCTAATTCACCCCCCCTCTCTTAGGCGTCACGGTCCCCTTCAATTGGTATCAGAGCCGGTTGGCGCAATTTTGACCTTTAGCTTAACCGCCGTTGAGCCAACGCTTTTAGAGTGGTTGGGATGGATACCTCTAGGTCTCCGCACTTTGACGGCACTAACTTCTCATATTATAAAGCTAGAATGGCTTGCTACCTTGAAGCAGTTGATTTGGGTGTTTGTAGAGTCACTCGCGACGGGATGAAAACCATTAAGAATCCCAAAAAACCCACAAAGAGTGATGAAAAACAAATATATTTCAATGCTAAAGCCAAAAATTGCTTGTTTGAATCTTTTAGCATGGATGTGTTTAGCCAAGTGTTCACTTTAAATACGACACATGAAATTTGGTTAAAACTTCAAGAGCTCCATGATGGCACAAGTAATGTCCGTGAGCAAAAACATTGTCTAGCTAAGCAAAATTATGATTCCTTTACAATGAATGATGATGAGCTTGTTCGTGATATGTATTCTCGTTTGAATCTAATTATCAATGAGCTCCATTCAATAGGGTTAATAAAGCTAGATGATGCGGACATCGTGAGGAAGATCATCTCCGTGCTACCACAAAAGAAATATGCAAGCATCATCACCATCCTTCACAACATGGAGAACTTGAGCACCATGACCCCGGGCATAGTCATTGGCAAGTTAGTGGCATTTGAAATGTCACGTAAGATGGGTCAAGATGAAGCCTCTTCATCGAGCAAAGGCAAGGCTCTCGCATGTAGCGAGAAGAAGATGATGATGGGCAAGCAAGTTGAGACAAGCTCAAGCTCAAGCTCCTCAAGTGAAGATGAAGAAGAAGATGAGGATGATGATGATGATGATGATGATGATGATGATGATGATGATGATGATGATGAATCAAGTGATGATGATCAATCTTCCTCCTCCACCTCCGACCTTGATGAAGAATCAATCAAACTTATCAACAAGGTGGAGAAGATGATCCAAAGGCTCAATGTCAAGGGTGTGCCCATCCAAATCCAAGATCTCATTTTCACCAATCGAAGAAATGAACAAATAAAGAGATGATGCTATGGATGCAGCGAGTTGGGGCACTTTATGGAAGTTTGTCCAAACAAGCCCACACCCAAGACAAAGAAGAAGGTGTGCAAGAACCAAGCCCTCACATCAATAAGGTCATGGGATGATTCTTCAAGTGAAGAAGAACACCATCACAAGAGGCGAGGGTGCAAGCACTCATCATCAAGCTCTTCTCGCATGTGCCTTATGGCACGAGGTAACGAAAGCTCATCCTCTAGTGAGAGTGATAGTGATGATGAAATGCCTTCTTATGAGGAAATTGTGCAACAAAATCTTAATTATGCTAAAGTTTGCACTAGTCAACAAAAGAAGCTCGAAAAATTAAAAGAAAAGCTAAATAGTTCACAAGAAGCATACAAAACTTTGCTTGAACAATATGAGTACTTTGCTAATCTTAATGTTGAACTATCTACTAAAATTGAGCAACTTATAGCTAGTGCAACAACAAATGCATGCACAATCAATGATGAGCAACTTGTAAAGAAAAATGAAAGATTAAAAGAAAAGTTAGCTAGCTCACAAGATGCTTATAAAAGTTTGCTTGCTAAAATGAAAACCATGTGCAAACATTGTGATGAGCTAACTAATAAAGTTGCTAATCTTGAAGCCGTTAGTACAACCCTCACCAAGGCATCTAAAAAGAAAAGCTCTATCTTTAACATGCCTAAAAAGGATGCTTCTACTTCTTGTAATTATTTATGTTTAGACTGACCCTTGTGTAACCAAGTTTGTGTTGAGAAAGTTGTTGTAGATACATGCACACAAGAGGTTGCAAAAGTGAATGAGCAACTCAAGCAAGAAGTAGCACGCCTCACCAAGGACTTGACTCAAGTGAAAGGCAAGGCGAAGCAAGCCCAACTTCATCAAGATAACACCATCAAGGAAGTGAAGAAGCTTGATGAAGGACAAACCGTGGTTTGCTATGTGTGCCACAAGGAAGGCCACAAGTCCTATGAGTGCAAGGTGAAGAATGGGGGAGGAGCAAAGAAGAAAGAGAAAAAGGAAACAAGCAAGCTCTCCAACACCTACACCAACAAGGTGGACAAGAAGGCCTCCACACCATACTTGTTAAAGAAGAAGAAAAATGACAAGGTGGTGGCCATCAAGGTGAACAAGCAAGCCATCAATGGGGTCAAACGCTTTTGGGTGCCAAAGGGAATCATTTCCAACATGAAGAGCACCAAGAAGGTTTGGATCCCGAAAGGGAAGTGAGAGGTCCGATGGACGTTGGGGAATTTGGAGACTTGGCAAAGTTTGGGTGCATTTCATGGGGTGCATCATGATGGACAAAGTCATTGCCAAGTGAGTTAGTGAATATTATGGATCCAAATTCCCCTTCCCATGTTAGGAAACTAGATGTTATTACTTTCAATTGGTACTTCCTTCTAGAAATATGTTGTTTAATTGGTATCTTTAAGCATCTAGTTACTCTTAATGCCTAGATTTGCATTTGCATACTTATATCTTTTGTCATGCATACACTAGGTATATCTAATGGTAGGCTTGCTCGGTTTCATTCTTAACCCTTGGAGCAAACCTACATGGCTTAAAATTGCTTAGGAGCACGGCACATAGCTTGTCTCTCAATTGTTCATCTAATATGTGCCAAAGTCCAAATTGTAGATAATTTCTCCTGAATATCATCTTCGAAAATGATTCTCACATTCATGAGATGTCATCTTTCAAGTGGTATTATTGATTCTAAAATTAATGTGCATATCTTCTACAAGTATTCCACACTTGCATGCACAAATTTAGGGAGAGGTTACTCTACAAGTTGGATGCTTTGAGACTAACATCTTTCCAAGCTTATCATGTGTGTAGTAGTCTCATTGCAAGGAAAATGGAGTCCCCGGAGTTAAGCATCATACTTCAAATATCCACCACCTATTGTAAGCGGTAGAAATTAAATTGGTTTCCACATGTGGTATTTCTAAACCGATATCATCATGTTGATTTTATTTTGATATTTATATGCTTTCTCCATGCATTATATATAGATTAGATTCCCTTGTGAAATAATTTGCCAAGTATGCATATTCCTTGCTTTCAACCATATGTATACATATATTTAGGGGGAGCCTAATCTATATAATGTGAGAGTCAAATTTTGTGACCTATTCCACTCTACTCACAAAGGTTCACAAAGTTTGACCCTCCCTTGTGCTACTAATGTCTTCCTTTTTGGTGTTTTGATTCCAAAGGGGGAGAATTTAGAGGACCAAAAGCAAGCATTAATAATTTTACAAGTGATAATGGTCCGAGAAAGGGAGGATGGTGGATTATGGATTGCATATGTAATGGGGAGAATTTGTAGGAAGCAAGGCTTAAATCCATAATACCACATGGGGACATTTGCAAGTGCAAGATAAGTTTTTATATAGTCTTACAAGTAGTATCTTTTAGCATCATATAATCTTGCCCCTTGCATTGCATCCTAGCAAGTAAGTAGTTTTTAAATTTCAAAATTTTATTATTTGCTTGCTTTGGTTGTGTTGTCATTAATCACCAAAAAGGGGGAGATTATAAGGAAAATAGACCCTAGGCCCATTTACTTAGGATTTTGGTGTTTGATGACCAATACAACCAAATTGGACTAATGAATTTGCAAGTGTTTGTTTTGTAGTTCAATAGGGTGCAACACGCGATTTGGACAAAGGCGACGTGATGATCCGATGATCAACACCATAAGCAAGACCTTAGGAGCACAAGAAAAGACCCAAGATGTCAAGCAAAATCCAAGCATGAAGATAGGAACCAAGCCGTACGCAAGATCGCGAAGAAACGAGCTCGCAGAGGCGACCGGACGCTGGAAGCGCGACCAGACGCTGGACCGGTGGCTCGGCAGACAGGCGACCAGACGTTGGCGGCAGATCGACCGGACGCAGGACAGCAGAGTCCGGTCGAGTACAGAGAGGTTCCAGAGCGGCGAAACTGCGACCGGACGCTGGCAGCGTCCGATCAGTTGTTCGCAGCTCAACGGTCGAGACGACCGGACGCTTCCGGTCAGTAGCAGAAAAGCGGGATTTCGTCCCCAACGGCTACTTTCTCAGTGGGGCTTATAAATACAACCCCCAACCGGCCATTTGAAGTGAGTGGAGCTGAGAAAACATATCTAGGGTGTTGATACACCATTTTAGTGATCTCCACTTGCATAGTGCTTAGTGTTTCATTAGGTAATTAGCGTAGGTGCTTTGCGAAGTGCTTAGGTTGATTAGACCACCATTTATGCGCTTACTCTAGGTTTATGCCTAGTGTTTAGTGAGGTTTGCATACCTCTTACCACTCGGTGCTTGCGCGCACCATTGTTGTACATCGGAGGGGCTTGAAGTCTTACGAGATCACACCAACCGCGTTTGTGGTGTGGCCGCCACCGTGTACCGGAGGGAACAAGGCCCGCGGCGTTTCGGCCGGAAGCTTGATAGTGAAGACGGCGGGGAGCATCCGGGAGAGGCTTGCCGGAAGGCACGTCGGAGACCCACTTGCACGTGGGGAAGGCCCCAGGCTATCCACGGAGTTACCCGACCGCGAGCTTGGCCCTTGTAAGGGATTCCTTGCGAGGGGCTCCAACGAGGACTAGGGGGAAGCTTGCGCGCTTCTCGATACCTCGGTAAAAATACCAGAGTCTTCGACGGGAGTTTGCATATCTCTACCTTGCTCTCTAGCTTCCTCATTTACATTGATTGCATTACTCCTTTTGCGGTAGAGATAGCAACACATTAGCAAAACCGTAGTTGCACATTTAGATAGTTTATCTTTTGCATAGATTTTCCTAAGGTTAGAAAAAGAGGCCACAGTTTAGAGTTAGATTTTTAAGTTGCCTAATTCACCCCCCCCCTCTTAGGCGTCACGGTCCCCTTCAGGCTATCAGTGCCGGCACTTCACCCGACAGTGATAAGCTTTAAAAAACAAAAAAAGGAATATAGCAAGCATGCTCGCTAGCTACTGCCGCCACGTCCATGCTCGCTAGCTACCGCCGCCACCGCCATGCTCGCTGGCACCCACCACCGCTGCTCCATCAAGCAGTTTATCTAAGAAACAATTCATACATCACAAGCAAAGGAGGAGGGATTCAACACATCACAAATCAACTCATCCACAAATCGAATCGATTCATATATCACACAGAAGGGTTCAACACATCACAAATCAACTCATCCACAAATTGATTAATACAACATAGTGGGAGGAGAGGGGAGGCTAGGAGGAGGAGAGAGTGAGATTTCGCAGGGAAGGGTGAGCTTGGTCTCACGCCGGAGGCCGCCCCTCGCCGCTCCAACTCAACATCTGAGGCCGCGCCCCCAGTCGCCGCCCCATAACAGATCTGAGGAGAGAGTGTGAGTGAGGAGAAAGAGCACCGGGAAGAGAAGATTGCTGGGGGAGAAAAAGAGTACCGTGAGCTCATCCTCTCGGGATCTCTGGATATGGACTGGGGGAAGAAGAAGCCGCCGGCGCTTCTCGCCCGCCCGCCGCTGAGGTCGATCCACGCGAGCCAGCCGTGGTCGCTCGCCTGCCCGCGCTTGCGCCGGTCGCCGGTTGCCCGAGCCGCGGGGCTGCGCTGGCGCCGGTCGCTGACCGACCGAGCCGCGGCCTTGTGCCCGCGCCAGTCAGTGAAAGAGAGAAAGAGAGTGGAGGAAACTTTGGGAAGTCTGCCGAGAGAGAGAGAGAGAGAGAGAGAGAGAGAGAGAGAGAGCATAGAGAGGTATGGGTGGATGGGCGCGAGTAATAAGTTAACTGGGCTGTATAAAATTTTCGGGTCCGGGAGATATGGATCACTACTAGTTGGTAGTACACGCCCGATACTGATAGACCATCACTGCCGGATTATATCAACAACCGACAGCGATAATATCTATCACTGTCGGTTGTTAAGAAAATCTGACAGTAATAGGCTTTTTCCTTATGAACCGGCAATGATGTGTTTATCAGTGTCGGTTTTAAAATTTCGGCTGTGATAAGGCCGACAGTGATTGTTTATTCTATAGTAGCGGTGGTGCGGGTGACGCCTCCTCCTTCCCCGTGTGAGTTTGCGTGTGAGTTTCGTGGACTTGACCTGTTCATGTATTCAGATCGGTTCTTGCTGTTGAAATTTCTATTCTATTGTTGCCCAGCACTCAAAGAATTGGAGGAAACTAGTTGCTTCATTTGTCTCATTGTCTGTACCGTGGGGAAACAAGAAGATAGATTGCGTTTTGAGAGATGCAAGCCAATTTGTTATCCGATGTTTTGCAGTTGGACCTATGGCAACGAGATGAACAGAGAGGGTGAAGGTGATGGAGGTAAGGTCATCGTTACAGAGGAGAGGTAACACTACCAAATAATCCAGCCAACACAATAAAAACTAACTTAGCCAGGCTGAGCTAGCACATGATAACCAAACACTACTAGGATGGCTTGATTTGGACAGGCTAAACTCAAGTCTGGCTTATTTTTCTAGCCGGGCTAGATAGAACCACCTAACCAAACACACCCATAGTTTTTATAATGTATCTAAGACATAAGGTATATTTAGGTGCATTGCAAAAACTACTTGCATATATCTAGAAAAGTCAAAGTGACTTAAAATTTAAAACGGAGGGAGTAGTAGTTAGCTTGGGTCAACTATTAGTTGACTTGGGACAACCTAGAATTGTAATTTGATTAACACATGCCAATGCTTATTAGATATAGATGTACAAATAGTCCATTGTAATTAATTTGATTTTCATGAATGAAAGTGATCCATCATGTAGTGGAGGTGACAGCAACGTTCTTCCAGATACCAATGATCTCTATGGCTTGATGCCTTGGATGTTTTGTGATGGCTTTTTCCACCAAGGGGCAAGAATCACCTTCACTTAGGCCTTTAAGCACCACCTGCTTCAGTCCCGCAAGGTGCTCGATTCCAGTAGCAGAAACTGTGGTGACGAAGCTAGCGTCTGAGGGCATGGACCATACGATCTTCTCAAGCTTAGGACCTGAGTTTTCTTCGAAGGTGAGCTTGGTGGTGGTGGCACTCTCGAGCAGGAGGAACTTGAGAGCAATGAACCCGTTAGCCCTGAAGGCGAGCTCTTCTTCCGTGAATGACCCGTGATGGAGCCTGAGGCAGAGCAAGCCGGTAAGATTGCTGAGGGTTTCCAGTTTCCCATGCGTCAGAGGAGTGTTGCACAATGTTATCTTGGAAAGCTGTTTGAGGCCCTCGTCGACCCAGCCAGGCAATCCAGATTTAACCATGCCAGTGATGCTTAGGCTCTCAAGATTAACCAGATGCAAGAATGTGCCATCGCCGTCTTCCTTGTCGAGAGAAACGCCGTCGGCACATGGTGCATTGATCCAGATGGACAGGGAGTGCAGGCGTCCTCCCATCTTGGAAATGGCTTGGCGCAGATCCTTGATGTCTTCTTTCCTTCCGGGGAGAAGTACACCAAGCTTCCTTAGCTTCTTCAGATTCCCGAGTTCGCTGAGCTCGCTGCCACGGTAAATTTGGACACAGGACAGTACCTGTTCGACATTTAATTAGTCAAGGTTTTGGTGGTGTTGGTTCTTCTAGATCGAGCTACCTTTACATGTAGCAAAGAGAAAAATGCAACACGAGCCACTTAGGTTTCCCACATATGCCAAGCGTTCGTGTCATTAAACTCTCAAATTGTAGTAACAACCAACTTAATTCGTTAAGACTAGTCTAAGAACATTGTTAGATTCTTAGTAGACATAAGTAATATATTAGAAAGAGTATAGAGTGCACCAGTGTCCCTGAACTTATTTGGCGGTGTCACCTAAGTGTCTAAACCATTAGTTTTCATATTTAAGTGAGTAAACTTATTAATTATGCCCTCTTGAGTCCAAATATACCAATTAACATGTGACTGTCGATATGGGAAATCAGCATGACCATAAAAAAGAGAGACTATCACTACAGGAAACTGGCTCTTTGCCGACTGCAATTTTCTTTGCCAACTGTTTTTTTTCGACACTCGGCAAAGAGGTCCCTTTGCCAACTGGAATTTCCTGCGATCGGCAAAGCAGATTTGCCGATCGCCGACTTTTTGCCGATCGCCAGCAGCTGGCAAAGCCATGGATTTGCCGACCGCCAGCAGTTGGCAAAGAATTGCAATCGGCAAAGGCGAGCCCATGGTTGACGCCATCCACACGTCACCTTTGCCGATCGCCATTCTCCCCGCGCCACTAGAATTTTTATTTTTTCGCCGATCGGCAAAAGGCGCAGAGCTTTGCCAATTTCGCCATCCTCTCCACGGCGATTCGGCAAAGAATTTTATTTTTTCGATTTTCGATCCCATTTTTTGTGTTGCCTTGTCATCGATGAGTACATGATATATTCCAAGTTTGGGATCATTTGATTTATTTTATCACATATTAGTATGTTTTTTAGCCACCCGACGCCGCCATTTTTTCGAACTTTCTCAAATTTTTACCACACAGTACATGAAATAACAAGACAATCCGGCAAGTTTCGAAATTTTCGACCATTTTATAAAATTTAAAATATGTTGAGGCCGTGGTTCGCGGGCCTCGCGTGAAATTTCGGCCGAATTTCACGTCGAGGCCCTCAAGACACGGCCTCAACATGCTCCAAACATCATGAATTTTATAAAATCGAAACGGATCGAAAATTCCATTATTTGATGTGTCTTGTCATCAATGCGGAGTCAGTGGTAAAAATCAAAGAAAGTTTAAAAAATCAATGGAATATAGCTAAAACTTGTCAAACATGACCCCAAACTTGAATATATCATGTACTTACTCAGAGCAAGGCAAATACAAAAACCGGGATCAAAATCGAAAAATAATTAATTCTTGCCGATCGCCATTAGTGGCTTGATTGGCAAAGAGCCTTTGCCGACTACCGGGGAGGATGGCAACAAAGAAGAATTTCTGAGAAAAATCAAAAATAACCTTTGCCGATCGCCAGGGGAGCAGAGCAATGCAAAAGTATTTTTTAAAAAAATTAAAAAAAAAATTTTTGAAAAAAAAAATAGACCTTTGTCCGAATGTCACATGTCTTGGCAATCGGCAAAGGAAAAAAATAAAAAAAAAAAACGTCGCCTATCCGCTCCGCTCCGCCTCCCCTCCCCAAAATCCCCCTTTGCCCCAAAATCCTCCTCCTCCTCCTCCACATGCTTCCTCCCCATGCCTCCTCCCCAATGCGGTCACACCCCCCCCAGCCCTGAAGCCCTCCCAGTGGCAACCTCCTCACATGCCCCCTCCCGTGGCGCCCATGTTGGTCCTCCCCGTGTCGTCGCCCTCCCCGGCGCACCCCCTCAGCCGCCTCCCATGGCGTGGCCCTCCCAGGCACATGTGCCCCATGTTGGTCCTCCCACCGGCCTCGTCCCCCACAGGCGCCTCCCAGGGCGCACACACCTCCCAGCGGGCCTCCCCTCACAGGGCCCTCCCTCCCCGTGGCGCCCCCGCTGGTCCCTCCCGGCGGCCTGCCATCCCCGGGCGCCTCTCTGGCCTCCTCCCATGGCTGGGCCACCCCAGGGCCTGGGGCCCCCTCCAGGCGCCGGCCACCCCTGCCAGTTCTCACACTGCCCGCCCGCCTCCCGACACGGTTTCGGCCAAAGGCCAGGCAGCGTCAAGCCGGCGTCGGCCCCGCAAGCTGCGCTGCGCTGACACCTTGCCCGCTCGGCGCCGCGTCAGCTCCTCACCCGATCCGGCGTGTTCTGCCGCCTGTCCACTCACATCCGTCAGGTTGCCCGCCGTCTGCCGCCACAAGCTTGCTCATCTGCCCGCCTGCCTCGCCTCGTCCTCGCCAAGCGCCGCCCTCGCCAGCCCTCGCCTCGCCTCGCCTCGCCGCCCTCGCGTCTTCCTCTCCTCCACCTGCGACGCTGCCCGTGTGACGACGAGGTAGTAGTACTACTAGTAGTAGTAGTTTACTTTGTTAATACCGCTATATTCTTCTCGCATGGATTGGAAATACATTTGTGGTTGTCGGCCATCGTGCACGACATGTATATGTGTTTGTCGGCCATCGTGGCCGCCTTTTTTCTTGCAGTGTTTGGTAACCTTCCGTCATGTGGAGGTGCTGCAAAATTTTTCGTTCTCACTAATTGTTTTTCTTTTTCGTGAGGGCTCCCATTGGAGGCTAGCCGAGGAGCACGACTTCGCACCGCCTCGCTAGCCTTTCTTCACCGGCACCTGCGCGTATGACCCCTCTTTCCGCCACATGTAGTCGTAGGTCGCGTTACCCGCATTAGGCGTCTCCCGTCCAAACGGATACGGTTGGAAGTATGCTTCTTCGATATGTATAACCGTATCCGCTTTCGGATTGTCCACGCGATTTGGACAGCCGAGATGCGCAGACGAGTTAGCTCCATGTTCGCTCCGTCCGAGTCGGAGTTTCGCAGACCTCCCCGTTATTCTCTGGATACACACTCTCCCCGCCGGACGTGTATCGGGAGAACAGAGGAGGTGTTGCCAAATTCCGTCTAGGACGGAGCGAGAGCATGGAAGCTAACCTCGTCCCGCGCATGCTCGGTGGGATTAGGACCTATCCTTCACCTATTAGATGGTAGGAGCGCTGTAGATGCACTTGCTGGTTTTATCACATGTTAACATTGCCGCATGATGAGCATGGGTGACCGTGAGTGGATGTACTGGGCTTCGCAAGTAAGAGCCACGAATGGATCGGGGACGACCGAGTTCTGGAGCATGCATTTGGCCCACCGCTAAAGGGTCGATTCGATGTCGTGTCCCAGCAGAATGAGTGCGTGAACAAGAAGAAGAAAGTAAAGGCTCAGGTGTTGAGAGATCTGTTCAAGCACGGGTTCGTTCCAAACTATACCCGTTGGCGCCACCATGGTGAATACCATCCTATTAGGGACGAGGTGGTGCGACCCGTCCTCGAGGAGTATGATGGTGATGCCGGATGGCGTATATGATGGCGTAGACTTCCACGAAGCACGGTTTGGCGAAGGAATGGATGTGGAGGAAGATCCGAGGAAACCGCGAAGGCCTTCTACGACATGATGGAGTCGGCACAGAAGCCCCTTCACGAGAAGACAAAGCTTACGCAACTGGATGCCGTCTCACGCCTGATAGGGTTGAAGTCGCAGCTGGGCATTAGTCGAGACGGCTTCGATCTCGTGTTGAGCATTGTTGGGGACCGCTTCGGCAGATCATGTCCTCGCCGACGAAACACCTACGCTACACGTAAGCTCCTTCGTGCACTTAAGATGCCGTATGAGGGGATCCATGCTTGTCCGAAGGGGTGCGTCCTGCTCGTGGGAGACCTCGAGGAAGCAAAAACCTGTCCGGCGCGATGCCTCTAGGTTCGTGTTGGTAGAAGGCTCGATGGCAGCATGAAATGCCTAAGGTCCCCGAGAAGGTCATACGGCACCTTCCTTTCCTACCGAGGCTGCAACGGTCAGATATGACGGAGGAGTCCGCGAAATGATGACGTGGCACAAGAATGGCAAAAGATACCATCCTCGACAAGATGGTACACCCGCGGACGGTGATGCATGGAAGCACTTCGATAACATGAATCTGTCAAGGCTATGGAGGCTCGGAATGTACGCCAGAAGGCCGGCAATGTATGGGTTCAACCTGTTTGGAATGATGGCGGCCCCGTACACTTGCTGGCCCGTGTTTGTGATCCCCTCAATCTCCCCCTGGCGTCATGTTTGAACCTAAGAACGTGCTCTTGACGATAATACCGGACACCCGGCGACAATATGGGTGTGTTCATGCACCGGTGGGGATGAATTGGAACTTGCTTGGGAAGAGGGGTACTCACGCACGACCGGCTATGAAGAGGAACTTCAGAATGCATGTGTGGTACCAGATTCAATGCATGACTTCTGGCGTATGGCTTATTCAATGGGTGGTGTGTTCACGGGAAGTTCCTTGCCCGACATGCAAGGTAGATGTGATGTTCACCGGCTCGCCAAAGGCGGCAAGTTTTCTTCTTTCGACAAGCATCGCCAATTCCCTCCCGAGAACCATGAATTGAGGCTAGATGTAAAGCACTTCACGAAAGGCGTTCAAGTCACCGCCCCATTCCATGTTTAAGAGCCCCGCCGTCCTTGCCGACATACATACAGCTCTCGAACCTGAGGAAACAGGTGGGTTAAGGGATATGCTCGGGACCACATGTGGACTCATATATCGGGCTTGACTAGGCTCCCCTACTTCAAGGACCTTCTTCTTCCACACAACATCGATGTAATGCACACAGAAAAGAATGTGGCCGAGGCACTCTGGGCAACACTCATGGACGTTGGCAAAAAGTCGAAGGACAACGTCAAGGCTAGACTGGACCTGGAGATGATCTGTGATAGACCAAACCTGGTGATGAAGACCCCTGCGCCCGGCAGGAAATGGAAAAGGGGGCCGGCCGATTACATCCTGAAAAGGGCAGATAGGAAGGAAGTTCTGCAGTGGATCAAGACGTTAAAGTTCCCCGATGGGTATGCGGCGAATCTGAGCAGGGGTGTGAACTTGCAGACTATGAAAGTCTTAGGGATGAAGAGCCATGACTTCCACATATGGATTGAGCGGATCCTTCCTGCGATGACCCGGGGATACCTCCCAGAGCATGTGTGGCGCGTCCTGGCAGAGTTGAGCTTCTTCTTCCGCCAGCTTTGTGCCAAGGAGTTGTCTCGGGATGTTTGTGTTGAACTGGAGAAGGTCGCACCTCTGTTGCTCTCGCAAGTTGGAGATGATATTTCCACCCGCTTCTTTCTCTGTCCATGCAAAGATCGATCTTGCACCTACCATGCGAGAGGCACGGTTGGGGGTCCTGCAGCCCGTTGGTGCTATCCAATCGAGAGGTGTCTAAAGCTTCTTCGAAAAATTGTAGAAATAAAGCCAAGATTGAGGCTTCCGTGGGAGAGGCCTCCATTCTAGAGGAGGTGTCGACCTTCACACAAAGCGCATACTATCGAGAAGCTTCAAGAAAGATGCACAATCCAACCCCTCGTTATAACGCCGGACGAGAACTCATCGATACTCAAATTTTTCCAAGGGGATCTCGGGAGTGGAAGCGCAGGTACCAACAAGCGCTTGAACCATCGGGAGTGGCGTACTATCATGTTCACATTGTTGATCAACCTTGATGAAGTGATTCCTTATCGTAAGTAAGTTCTCAATGAGCTTGTTACCTACGCCTGGTCACTATCCTCCATCTATCATGGTCTCGACCCTCTAGTTTCTTCCTTCTTTTAGGGAATTTATTAGTCAATACTTGAGAGGCAATAGGGCTCCTACCGAGCAAGAAGAAGACAATCTTCTTAGACACGGTGTGCCCGATTTCATCTCCTGGTTCTGTACAAAGGTACCAACCAACTAACCTCTTTCAGACTTTGTGATTCCACTTTGCTCCCCGGAGCGAGTTATGTAACGATCTCCTACCCTTGCAGGCCCGAACGGATGCGTAAATGAGCGATGAATTGAAACAGGTGGGCGTGGCTTCTCCCGTAGGGTGAAGTCATTCACCGCTTATGATGTGAATGGCTATCGCTTTATGAGAAGCTACGAGGAGAGTCGACCCAACCTAAAAACCATGTGTCATGGAGTTCGTACACCCGCAGAGTATGGGAAGGACTACTACGGCATAGTCGAAGAGATATACGAGCTCAACTTTAAGGGTGCCGGACTTTAGCGCCGGTGGTATTCAAATGCCATTGGTTCGATCCTCGATATCACGAGGAAAGACCTTACGATAGGTCAAGTCGAGATTCGACAGACTCCAGCTATAAAGGAGACGATGTCTACATTGTGGCTAAATCGAGACGCCACGCAAGTTTATTACCTCCCATGGGCGTGCCAAAAGACGAGAAGCTTGCGGGGTGGAGCCTTGTGCATTTGGTGTCGCCACACAAGGCAAGCGCCTCCCCAACGCATTTACGATTACAACTTTGACCCAAGCACCGATGAGTTCTATCAACCCGAGGGGCTAGAAGGTACCTTGAGATCGACATTGGTTCGCTCATGGGCATGGAAGTAGACAACGAAATCGATGAGGACGAGGGTGAGGAGGTGCAGGATGCCGTGGACTTAAGAATGCTTGAGCGATGGCGTATGCAAATGCGATGGAGTTGTCCAGAGGAGGTACATGATGATGACTATGGAGACGATGAGGATGATGATGACAAGTGATGACTTAAGGGAGCTCGACAATATTGATAGCGATGACGACGATAGTGATAGAGATGACGACTCCACGCCTCGAGATATTGCCGTTCGCGAGAGATAATTACGAGGCCATGTAATACTATATTGTTATTATTATGTTCCTTTACAAGTACTTGTCATTTATTTATGCTAATAGTTTTGTTCTTTGTCATTGCGGGCACTCGACAAAATGCCAAAGTGACGGCGGCGGCAATCAAGATCGAAGCAAGACGCTCATGCGTATCGTGTCCCCCGAGGAGACCGCCGACGACGAGGAGGAGGAGGAGGAGGTGTTGGTGCGTGGGTCGCCCAAGAGGGGTCCCACTTCCAATGGACATCGCCAGCGACCAGAGAGGTCGTCGTTCTCGCCCTCGCAGGGGGGACGACGTCAAGGATTTACGAATGCGCGGGCGCGACGACGACGACGACGACGACGACGACGACGACGCCGCCTACACCAAAGTAGACGGCCCGACTTCGTCAGCGTGTGGCTAAGGTACTACTCATGGCCCACGCAGCAGCTTCCTAGGGTGCGGCCGCAATTCCACCAAATACCGGTGATCACACCTGTGGGCAGACGTAAGTAACCATTATTGATTTCACTACTTGTTCATATGACATGTCAAAAATCGAATCAAGACTAACAATTATTCTTAATGACTCGTGCGCTTCCTCGGAAGATTGTGAGTGGAGCAGTCAAGCACGCCATATCAATGGCATCCGTGGCCTCCCGATTAAGGAGTACTACCCCGCCTTGTCAACGCCAACGGCGAGATGAAGGTGCCCACCAAGTGGTCCCACTTCTACCTCGTCGAGGAGGGTGGCGAGACCATCGCGCAAAGATAAAGAGGGAGTTTTGGGTGAGTCTTTCATCGCACCGCATTGCTAAATAGTACGCATTCGCTCGGACTTCTTGCAAAAAGGAAATGCTACATGATGTGTCTGTGTGCGTGACTTCTTCACGTCGCGAGGAGGGTAAAGCGCCCAGCGGCGCGAAAAGGCAGGAGGCGGTCTACAAAGATCGCCTCAAGGACTGCACTACCATGAGGCGCGCATACAGGCCATCCGCGACTTCCACGCTTAACGTGCTTGGAGAGAACATCAAGAAGCCCCAAATCCGCCAGAGAATGAACTCGAGGGAGGCCGACCTCACCCAAGCACAATCGAAAGGTGTAATTAAGTATGACAACATTCGCTCGATTCCTTCAAAGAAACATTACACTAATCTTCTCGCATGTCAAATACTTGATGTCATGCGGTGTGTCCGCTGTGGTGCGACAACCACGTGGAATGCCGACGGAGATTGTGCGCATGTGGCGCGGATGAGGCGCGTCTGCGAGGCGCGCCGACCGCTCAGGCCGCCCAGGCAGAGATGCGAGGGTGTCACACCACCAAGGGAATCAGCCCCTCCCGATTCATGCGACAAGATGGGTATGCGTCCGTTCATGTCTTAATCCTTGCGCTCAATTGTCAATACTTGTAACCATGTTTGTGTTTTCAATGCAGACGCAGACGCACGGTGGGCAGGAAATCAACGAGTACACCACGTACCTCCTCTCTCTCACAAGGGCAAGGCGACGGATCCGAACAACGCTTCTACAACCCGGAGGACGGGCCCGATCGTACACCAACCCCACCGCCACGAGAAGGCCACCGAGTACACCGTCGCGGCTCGCCAGCGCTACGGGGAGACGTTCGACCCCACCGCCGAGCCCCTGGACACAGACCTCCTGCAGAGGTTGGGACCAGGGAAGCAGCACGGCCGCTACTACATGGCCCACAGCGCCCTCGACCCGTCCCAGGTTCCTACGCTGACCCAGTTCGATCCACGCCCACGAGCTCCAGCGACATCCCCAGTAGCGCCCGGCGGCGGCGGCCAACACAGTGTAAGTGCCGCTTTCGTTCGTCGTTCACTGCTTTCGCACTGTACATACAATCAACACTGCGGATGTAATATTGCAGCCCGGATGGAGGCCAAGATGGAGGAGAGGATCGCCACGCTGCACGCGCAGATGATGGCGCAATGGATGGCTTACCGGCAAAGCTCGCAGCAAAGACTACAACACTCGGATGCGTAACATGGCCAGCTTCTTCCAGTCCATGCAGACGCCTGGGCGTCTACACCGCCTCCTCTTCCAATGTTCGCCCCACCGCCTCCTCCTCCGTAGTTTTTTCTGCACTGCTCTCACTCCTTCGCTCTGGAGGGACCCCGGTGAGTATATTGACTCTTGCTTTAACTTGTGCGTCCCATGCTGCGCAGATACTAATGACATCACTTGGCGTTTAACTTGTGCAGTATACGGTCGGCGGGTTCGAACCTGTCTCCGGAGGTCCCGCCATCGATGATGTCGTATCCACCACCGCACCCTATCCACCGTATCCACCTCCACGTGGCCCTCCTCCGACAGACTCATGGTCACGGCGCGGAGGGTGGCGAGATGCGCAGCGCCTCGGTTTGGTCCAAGGGGTTTCGTGGGCAAACCTGGGGCTCTGGGGAGGCGACGATTTAGACCGGGACGGCGCGACGAGCTAGGTACTTGTCGATTCTCATATCATGTATCCACCGTGATCGTCGGGTTGTTGTCATGTATTTCTTTTCTTCGTTATGGACCTAGACTTGTTATGTTGAACTTCAGTGTGATGGACGCCGACTTGTGGTGTTCGACGTGTTGGACTTCATGTGATGGTTGTAATGCACTTGTGTGGTTGTTATTGTGACATATATGTGATGTTGTGCGTTATTGTGATATATGTGGTGATGTTGGCGACAAATGTGATGAAATTGTGATATAAATGGTGCTACTGGTGCTTCGGTGAAATTGGATTATAATTTGTGATTTTGCAGGGGTTTTGATGTGAGAAAATAGAAAAAAAAGCAAAAAAAAATTCCAGCTTTTTGCCGATCGCTTATAATGGCAAGAAAGTCAAAAAACTCAGAAGAATCTTTGCCGATCGCAACTCCGAAAGCAATGGCAAAGAAAAAAAAAAAAATTCCAGCTTTGTCGATCGAAGTCGGGCAAAACCCAGAAGAATCTTTGCCGATCGTGCATTCAAAGCAAAATCGGCAAAGAACATTTCAAAAAAAATTTCTTTCTTTTGCCGATCGCCGAAGTCGGCGGCTACCGGCAAACAATTTTGAAAAAATAATTCTTTGCCGATCGCCGAGGAACCAGCCGATGGCAAAAGCCTGCCGTCATCGACGGCGCCACGATGGCTATGCCGATCGCCATGGCGATTGGCAAAGGATTTGCCGATTGTGGTGCCACGTGGCGGTCGGCAAATCCGCCTTTGCCGACCCAGGCTTTGCCGATTGCTCTTTGCCGACTGCCACGTGGCTTTGCGGTCGGCAAAGCCTTTGCCGACTGGGTTTATGCCTTTGCCGACCGGGGCAAGCAGTCGGCAAAGAGGCGTTTTCCTGTAGTGTATGTTCTCAGGTAACATTTGGGTCCTATTGGATTTTTTGTTTCATTGACTAGATGTGTAACCCACAGTGATGTGAATGATGGCTTGTAAAAAAAACAGTGACACCGACGTTTGTAGGTGTTAACATATCAACTAGTAAGAGAGGTTTGGACCTTGAGTGAACCATTTTTAGTAAAACTTTAGAGAGTTAAATATGCAAATTAATAGTTCTTGGATCTAGGTGACACCACTGAATAAATTTGAGAACCTCTTATGTATTTTATTACTCTATTAGAAATTCATTGATATATTTATAAGACCGACAACGAGTAAAAATTGCATATTTCTATGTCTTCTCTCTGTGTGTGTTTTCTAATATAACACTAACGAGATTTTAGATGCAATACTACTTTCAAAAAAAAAAAAATCTCACCTATGCATGGAACACTATGGACAAACATATATATACAGGTGCAAGCAAGAGCTATATATACCTCCATGTCGGTCATCTCACTGATGTTGGTCGGCATCCTTACGGTGGAGAATGGTGTGCTCCCATCACAGCTGGAATGATTGATGTCACCGGCGAGAAGATGCTTCAGCTTGCGCAGATTATTTATGTGCTTTGTGCAGGAGTGACGGATCTTGGTCTGCCGAATATCCAGCGTCTCCAGCAGCTGGAGCGCCTTGATTTGATGGGGCAGATCCGGAACGTCCGTGTTCCGGAGGCTCAGATATTTGAGCGTCTGCAGCTTGCAGATGCTCTTGAGGTGGCGCTTCTTCAGGCCTTTGCAACCTCCGAGATCCATGACATTCACTCGATAGGTTTCAGGGAGTGACCTGAAATGTTTCAGCTGCTTGTCGATGGATTTCTCTAGCTTCTTACTGCTCGCCGCCGAAACGGGCGACTTCCCGTCCTGGCCCTGCTGCTTTCTTGGAAGGGAAACCCCACAGATGTTCAGAGATACGGCTGAGCTTGATGCTCCTTCTGCTTTCTCCTTCTCTAGCTTCTTCTCCTGCTTGGCCACCATCTGACGGATGCGGAACTGGTTGTCAAGGTGGGGTGGCAATCGGCTTCCCTCGAAGTTCTCGCTCTTGGAGATCCCATCGACGAAGTTCTTCACCTCATCTCTCATCCTGCAGCTCTTGACCTTGTTGCCGGCAGCGCCATACTCAACAGGATAAACGAAGCCTCGGAAGAGAAGCTCAGTGAAACACATCTCAGCTGCTTCTTCGTACGATTGCTTCTCTTCCTTGACGACCAGGCGCTCGGCCGCCCATCGCCGGACCAAGCTTGTCCTGCTGATGCTCTTCTCCTCGTGGAAGGCGGTCAGGTACTGCAGGCAGCTCTTGTAATCCCTGGACAGCTTGCTGTAGCAGAGGAGCATCACTTGCTTGGGAAGATCAAGATCTGCGCCTGCGCCGCTGGAGCTGGAGCTGGCAGCGACGACGAGGTTCTTCACTTCTTCCTTGCTCACGCGGCCTTTACCTTGAGGAGATACATGAAGAGCACGGAGGAGCATCTCCATGACCATGCAGATGGTAGCATTATCTCCTCCATGGCGTAGAGCAACAGCTTGCAGGTCCTTAATGAGTGTCTTGTCAGACCTGAGGTCCCCGGGAAGCAATGTGATGACGATGTCGATGTTCTTCTCTGCTCCGGCACCATCGTCGTCGTCCATGGCAACTGATGCTAAAGCCTGCAGGAAAGCATCCATGCCGAGTGACGCTAAAGCCAGCAGGAAAGCACCCCTGGCCTCGTCGGCGGCACCCTTGGCCCCGTGGAGGACTGCGGCGGGCTTGTTCCCCTTCTTTGCCTCGGGGACGGTGACGCCGTAGCGCTGCCGCCTCTCGCCGATGTCGCGCACCCGGACCTTGAGGTCGCGCAGGCGGTTGGCGAGGCGGCGGCGGGGCCACCAGGTCTTGACGAGTTCGGGGACGTGGCGCACGTATCCCCAGAAGCCCTTGTGGGACGGGGTGATGCGCATGTAGAGCTCGATGCAGTCATGCGCGATGTAGGCGATGTCGCGGACCTGCTTCATCCACGCGCGCTGCTGGTCGTCGTGGTCGTCGCCGGACTTGGTGAGGTGGAGGAGGAAGCCGTTCATGCTGTCCATCTCGTCCCGGATGAACTGGATGTCGCCCTGCACGCCGCTCAGCAGCTCCGCCTCGTCCTTGATCGCCGCCGATAGGATGCCCAGCAGCGAGTCCACGGCGCCGTGGGTCAGGTCAGCCATCTTGATCTCCTCTCTTGTAGTCGTGTGTGTGTGTGTGTGTGTGTGTGTGTGTGTGAGAGAGAGAGAGAGAGAGAGAGAGAGTCGAGGAGTCGAATGGAGGAGATGGGGCACAACACAAATATATGGTCTGGGATTCGGACTGGAACTCTGGAACATAGGAAGAGATAGAAGGGAATCCAGTGCCATACCTGACAACAAGCAACACCAAAGCTTAAGCTGGAGGCGACAGCCTCGAATATTTTCCCTTTCTTTTCCTACAGTAGTAGTAGTAGTAGTTAAGGACCTAGCTAGCCTGATCCACGTTTCCATATGTTCCAATCCAAAACATTATGTTTTTCCATTCTGAACCACTTTTATAGGTTCTTTATTTATCCATTTCTTTTGGACGAGGTTTGTCACTGCTGATGTGGTTGGAGTTTCCCTTGAGTAGTATGCCAGAGATGCCACTTCAAATTTAACCATTACTCTTTTCCTACAGTAGTTGATACAAGAAAGTTGGCTCCCTAAAGTTTGTATCAATATAAAAAAAATCTAAACAACTTCAAATAAAAAGCATCAAAACTAGAAAATTATAGATCTCATCGAACGCTACAGTTTTTATATAAAAAGTATCTTTATCTATCATCATATAAGAATGATATGATTTTTTTAAGGTGACAAACACAGGTACGCAATTAATATGATGGTGGAGCTTTATATTATTCTTTTGACCATCTTAATGACCTTAAATAACAAAACTCAAAATTAGGAATTTGTAGATCTCATCGAGAGCAACAATTTTGATATACAACATATTTTTATCCGTGTAACACCCTAAAAAACTTAATTTTGAAAATAGGTTTAAAATGATTTATTTATGAATTTTGTGATCATGAAATGTAGGAGAAAGAATATTTTTCATTTTATTAAAATTCACCATAGGAGTAGCAACATGGATGTGCATACATGCCGGTGCATTTGATTTATTTGGTTGAGTGGTTTTGATTAAAATTCAAAACGGTTTAAATTACTTTTGGAAATGAGTTTGAAAATGGCTTTGAAGTAAAAAAAGAAAATTAGAAAATAAAAGAACTTAAAAAGGTGTAAAATTTATTTTTGGAAGCCTACCAAAATTGCCCATTTTATTTGAGTTGAAAAGTATATTTGATACTCTATTTGAATTTGCATTTGGTTCATAATTGAATTTGGTTTTGAAAATAAAATAGAAAAGGAAAAAGAAAAAAATCCTTTCCCTCTCCTCTCTCTCGTCTGGCCCACCCCGGCCTCTCTCTTCCCGCTCTCGCGCGGCCTGCTGGCCTCTCTTTCCCGTAGGCGGCCCGACCCCGTGGCCCAGCTCTCTCGGCCCATTGCCAAGTCCGCAGCCACGGCCCAGCAGCTAAGCCGCGCGGAAGCCCGTTTCCCCGCCTCCTCTTCCCCTCTGTTTGTTTGACGACCAGGACCCGCTCCCTCTCTCACTGACCGGTGGACCCGCCCTATCGGCACCGTCTTCTTCCTCGCGTAGCCACGCCGGACTCTGCTCCACCGCCAGGACTCCACGCTGCTCCCGCGTCGTCCGTTGTCGTGCCGCCCACGTCTTCCCGCTCCATAAAAGCCGAAGCCCACATCGTGCCACCCTCACCTAGCCGCCTCCGAGCCGCCACCCGTGCCCTAATTGCAGCCGTCACAGCCCTAGCGCCATCATAGGAGATCCGCCGTCGCCGCGTTCATCATTTCACCGCCTCTTCACCTCCGTGACTGCCTTACCGGGCTTCTACGTGAGGTAAGCAAGCTTCGAGTACCACCCTTGACCCCTCTCTCGCTTTCAACCGCTGGTGCGAGCTCACCGTTGCATCGCTAGATTCCCGAGCCGCCAAATCAAGCACCGCGTCGTCACCGTGTCGTCGTAGCCGCTCTAAACCCCTCCTTCAAGTTCATCTTGAGCTCCTCTTGCTTCCCATGCCTTTCCCATATACAACGGTGGCCGGAGTCACCGATTCGCCTAACTCCGGCGAGGTCCGAGCCTCTGAAAGCTCTAGTTTGGTTTTGGTGAATTGATGAAACCCTAAGGGCTAACCTCGTTTATCAAAAGTGATTATGAGATAGGTAGCACTATACCAAGTGTTGAAGCAAATGAAGATCATGACATGATGATGGTAATGCCATGGTGATGATCAAGTGCTTAGACTTGCAAAAGAAGAAAAAGAAAAACAAAAAGCTCAAGGCAAAGGTGAAATTGATAGGAGCTTTTCGGTTTAAGTGATCGAGACACTTAGAGAGTGTGATCACATTTAGGATCGATAGCCGTACTATTAAGTGGAGTGAAACTCATATCGAAATGCGGTTATCAAAGTGCCACTAGATGCTCTAACTCATTGCATATGCATCTAGGATCTAGTGGAGTGCTAACACCCTTAAAAACATTTGTGAAAATATGCTAACACACATGCATAAGGTGATACACTTGATGGTTGGCACATTTGATCAAGGGTGGTGAAGTTCGGGGTCAAAAGGAGAAGTTTTGTATTGACCGGACTCTGCCTTAGGCAGTGACCGGACTCTGACCCCGCGTCCGGTTAGTGGTGCGCAGTGAAGGCCGCCCTCGGTCCCTTTACCGGACATTGAAGAGAAAGAGGGACCAGATGCACAGGGGGTGTGTCCGGTAACCTAGTGACGTATGCTGATGCAAGCAATAGAGAGAGGCTAAGTTGACCGGACGTAGGCCTGGGTCTGGTCATGAGCCACTGGACGCGTCCGGTCATGATTTTCTGCCTCTGGAACCTTACTGGAAGTGACCGGACGCTAGGTGACTGTGCGTCCGGTCCTACACAGTAGTGCGTCCGGTCACAACCTAACACGTGGCGCGAAGCTGACTAGCTGTTAAGATCGTGCGCTCAGCATTTGAGGCTGATGACACATGGCGAGCATCGGGCAACCGGACGCTGGGGTCCTACGTCCGGTCAACCTGACCGATGCGTCCGGTCAACCCGTGTTTGTCTAGACAGAGGAGCCAACGGCTCTATTTCGTTGGGGGGCTCTATTTAAAGGCGTGTGGTCGGCTCGAGCTCATACCTTTAGCCATTTGCATTGATATAGCAACCTTGTGAGCTTAGCCAAAGCCCTCCCACTCATCTCCATCATTGATTCATCATCTTTGTGAGATTGGGAGTGAATCCAAGTGCATTGCTTGAGTGTTTGCATTTAGAGGCACTTGGTGTTCATGTTTCACTATGGGTTTGGCTTGTTACTCTTGGTGGTTGTCGCCACCTAGACGGTTTGGAGCAGTGAGGATCATCGAGCGGAGGTTGGTGATTGTCTCCGGATCCGATCATAGTGATTGTGAGGGATTGTTGACCTTTGCCCGACGGAGAGCCAAAAGGTACTCTAGTAAATTGCTCGTGGCTTGTGTGATCCTCATCTTGTGTTGGTTATGCGACACTCTATTAGGGGTTTGGAGTGTGATGCCAATTAGCGTGTGAACCTCCAAGTGAGTGAATCACCACAACGAGGACTAGCTTGCCGGTAAGCAAGTGAACCTCGGTAAAAAAATCATTGTGTCATCATTTGATTTTGAGGTGATTGGTCTAAATTGGTATTCATTCTTGTGATTGATTGGTTCATTCCTCGACTCGGTGGTATAACCATCTTGCTCTCTCTCTTTACATTAGTGCAAACTAATTGTCAAGCTCTTTAGTGTAGCTAGTCGTGAGAGCTTGTTAGTTTGGTTAGTGTGGCTATTTAGTTAGCCTTTGAGAGCACACTAACTTAGTGTAGTGACATAGCCATTGTGTGGATAGAGACTATAGAAACTAAAATTGTGGTAGGTGGCTTGCCTTTTCGTAGGCTAGCGCAACATTCGCTTCACCTCATATTTGTCTAACGACTTTGTTTAGTGTTGTTGTAAAAATTTTATAGGCTATTCACCCCCCTCTAGCCATTAGGACCTTTCAAGTGGTATCAGAGTCGTGGTCACCGTAATTTAAGGCTTAACAACCTTCGGTGTCAAAATAGCTCAAATCAACAACACCAAGAAGCCACCCCAATTTGATGGCTCCAACTATCCCTATTAGAAGGCTAAGATGACAACATATATCAAGTCAAGCAATAGAAAGGTGTGGAAGGTGCTGGAGACCAAGATTGAGATTGATGATGAAGAGGCTCCCACCGCCGTCGAAAAAGTGCTACTCCAAAACAATGACATTGCTCTTAGTGTCATTCATGATGCTTTGGATGAGAGAAGATTTGAGCAAATCAATAACATTGAGAGGGCTCATGAGGCATGGAAAAAGTTGGAGGAGTCATTTGAGGGCACTCAATGCATGAAGGGTGCAAAGGCATATATTCTCAAGGAGAAATTTGCAAGCTTCAAGATGAAAAGGATGAGAGTGTGCTAGAGATGTTCCATAGGCTTCAAGTGTTTGTCAATGATCTCAAAGCACTTGGAGAAGAGGTGAAGGACAAGGACTTCTCCCACAAGTTCTTGAGATGCTTGCCATCAAGGTTTGGCACATTAGTTATTATTCTAGTGAGGAGTGGTTTGGACACCATGACACCAAACCAAGTGTTGAGAGATGTGATGACCGATGACAGTTATAGAGATGATGATGAGAAGGAAGAAAAGAAGGAGAAGAAATATGAGAAGAAGAAGAGTGTGGCATTCAAGGCCACATCATCAAAGGGCAAGACAATGCAAGAATCATCAAGTGAAGATGAAGACTTGAGATTTGATGAGATGGATGATGAGAAGATGGCTCTCTTTGTCAAGAGATTTGGCAAGCTCATGATGAAGAAGGGCTACCGTGCTAGAAGAAAGAAGTCTTCATCTAAGAACAAGGAAGAGCCAAGAAGGTGCTTCAATTGCGGAAGCAAAGATCATCTTGTTGCTCAATGCCCATACAATAGCGACAGTAGTGATGACAACAAGAAGAACAAGAAGGACAAGATGACCTTCAAGAAGAAGAAGAAGGGTGGTTCATATGTGGTCACTTGGGATAGTGATGCCTCCTCAAGTGATGATGATGATAGTGATGATGACAAGACCACCAAGAAGAAGGCACTTGCAAGCATTGCTATCAATGAGAAGCCTTCTCTCTTCGACACTCCATCATGCTTCATGGCCCAGGGCACTAAGGTACAAACTTGTGATGATAGAAGTGATGAGGAACATGATAATGAAAATAAAGATGAAAAAGAAAGTGATAGTGATGATAATGAACCAACTAAGGATGAACTACTTGACATGCTAGATAATGCTAAAGAACACTTTGACATTAAGAGAAGGGAATGCAAAAGCTTGCGTAAGGAACTAAAAGCCCTTAAGCAAGCCTTTGATAAGCTCAATGCATCTCATCAAAGACAAGAGGAAGCCCATGAGAAGCTTGGTAATGCTCACAAGAAGCTTGAAAAAGCTTATACCTCTTTGCTTGATGAGAAAAATAAGAAGAAGCATGTTGAGACATGTAATGTAGACTTAACTTGTGACTTAATTGATGAATCATTCTATAAGTCTATAATTGTTACTCCCACTAACCCTTCTTGTAGCACCTCCACTTCTACCTCTTCTACTAGTGATGGTTTCACATATGATGCCTCACTAATGGTTGAGAATGAGACCCTCAAGAAGGAGGTCAATGAGCTCACTCACACCTTGGCTAAGGCCTATGGCGGTGAGGACCACTTGCTTATGTGCTTGTGTAGCCAAAGAGCATCTCTCTACAAAGAGGGATTGGGCTATACCCCCAAGGAAGACAAGGCGGCCTTTGCTCCTCACAAGCCTAGTTTTGTGAAGAACAATGGTCAGTTTTGCACTAGTTGCAAGCAAGTTGGTCATAAAGAGTATGAGTGCAAGAACAAAAGCAAAAATGCTAATGTATCCTCAATTAAGATTAATTCTTTCTATGTGCTTACCAAGGGTGCAAATGTTGTAAAGGATAGGTTCATTGGTGCACCATGGATGGGCTCAAAGAAGAAAGCCACTTGGGTGCCAAAGAGCTTGGTCACTAACCTTCAAGGACCCAAGCAAGTTTGGGTACCTAAAAAGAATTGATCTTCTTTTATAGGTCAATTACAAAGCCAGAAAAAAGGCATTGGGTTCTTGATAGTGGGTGCACTCAACCCATGACCGGTGATGCAAGAATGTTTAATTCAATCAATACCAATGGTAATGATTGTTATGATAGTATCATATTTGGTGACAATGGCAAAGACAAGGTCAAAGGGCTTGGTAAGATTGCAATATCCAATCACATAAACATATCCAATGTGTTGCTAGTAGAGAGCTTGAACTTTAATTTGCTATCCATGGCTTAATTGTGTGATCTTGGATTTAAATACATCTTTGGGGTAGATGATGTAGAGATCATAAGTGTAGATGGCTCTAACTTGATCTTCAAAGGCTTTAGATATGAGAATATATACTTGGTTGATTTCAATGCTAGTGAAACTCAAGTATCTACATGTTTGTTCACTAAGTCTAGCATGGGTTGGTTATGGCATAGAAGGCTTGGTTATGTTGGAATGAAACAATTGAACAGATTGATTAAGCATGACTTAGTGATAGGCTTGAAATATGTTATGTTTGAGAAGAATAAGCTTTGTAGCTCTTGTCAAGCCAACAAACAAGTTGGAAACACCCATCCTAAGAAAAGCATGATGAATACTAGTAAAGCATTTGAGTTATTGCACATAGATTTGTTTGGGCCAACACAATACAGTAGCATCGGTGGAAACAAATATGGCTTTGTGATAGTGGATGATTATACTAGATACACTTGGGTATTCTTTCAAGTGGACAAAAGTGATGTGTTTGCAACATTCAAATCATTTGTCAAGGGCATTCACAATGAGTTTGAAACAACCATCAAGAGAGTTAGAAGTGACAATGGTAGTGAGTTCAAGAACACTAGAATTGATGAGATGTGTGATGAATTTGGAATTACACATCAATTCTTGACCAAGTACACTCCATAATCAAATGGCATTGTTTAGTGGAAAAATAGAACACTCATTGATATGGCATGGTCTATGCTTTGTGAGTACAATGTGAGTAAATCTTTTTGGGCCAAAGCTATCAACACGACTTGCTATTGTAGCAATCACCTCTATTGTCACCCATTGAAAAAGAAGACACCATATGAGCTCTTGAATGGTAGAAAGCCCAACATTGCATGTTTTTAGGTCTTTGGTTGCAAATGCTATATCTTGAAGAAAGGCACTAGATTGGGGAAATTTGACAAGAAATGTGATGAAGGGTTCCTACTTAGATACTCCGCTACAAGCAAAGCATATAGAGTTTGGAATTTGGCAAGTGGTACTCTTGAGGAAGTTCATGATGTTGAATTTGATGAAATCAAGGGTTCCCAAGATGAGAATGAGAAGTTCGAAGATGTTAGAGGTATTCAACTTTCAAATGCCATGAAGAACATGGATGTTGGTGAATTGACATTTAGTGGTATCCTACTAGCTTCTCCTCCCAAAGCTATAAGAGTGGTTGGAGGGTCCCCTACTCTTTGGAGGGTCTACTTCTTTGCATCTACTCTAGTAAGAGCTCTTAAATCAGAGTCTTCAAATTCATTCCAATAGACACTAGCATATGACACTCACTCGTTATTTGGCCATATTCACTGTAGTTCCAATCGACTGAGCTATGGGGGCGCGAGAGAGGACAAGGAGTCGAGACAACACGTGTAGGGTCTGGAGCACTGGTCATAGGGAGAGCAATGAGCATGGGGGCACATAGATGAGATCCATGGTGGGGTCGAGTTCCTTGCTAGGACAGACAGGACGGGTGCTAGGGAGGGGCGCCGGCATAGATGGGATGGGCGTATGGGAGGGGAGCCATGTTCGACCGAGGCTCCAGGGTATTCACCGGGGGTGCCACGCTAGGAGGGGAATAGGGTGGCGGTGTGTGGATGAAAAAAAGAAGTGTGGGAGTGAATTGATGCATGAAAAAAAAATTCTAGGAAGAAGTAGGGAGCTCTTTGCACACCCTTGAGAGATGGGGCCGGGGGAGAAGATTTGGGGCCTCCATAAGTAGGAACTTGAGTAGGGCCATGTTGGATTAAGATGTTTTACTCTGGTAACAAAAAGTAGGATAAGGGCTCTCTAACAAACTATGGACAAATATAGTGCAAACTATTTCATTTAGCAGTCTTATAAAAAACTTAAAAATTCTTAAATTAATTATGATTGAAAACATGTGGAATCTTATAAGACCATAAATACTCGAATACATGTATACCCTAAGAAACATGTTTCTAGGACCATTAATTAACATTTATTAAAATAATCGACATATTCACCATGACAACCAACATTCATATTCTTTTAAACAGTTCAAAAATTACTCAATGGTTCTTTGTATATAGTTCTTTCTTATATATACCCAATCGTTTCGCAAAATAAAAAATATATACCTAGGATCATAGCAAAAGTTGTGTATCTAAAAAAATCCATAACGATTTACAATTTGAAACGAAGATACTGGAAGAGTATTATTTATTACACATGATAAATATTAGTAATTTTTATATATTTTGTAAATCTTAATAAAAAATTGACTTCTTAAAACCGAGATGTGTAATCTTTTTCGGGACAGAGGGTACACTGGCCTTAAAGTAAAGTCAGATTCTCAGTTGGGAAAGATTGACACATTCGATTCCTCTAGAGCACATATCCACAATTATTGCACATCGATTCCTCACATAGCATATATGCATGCTGCTTTCCTTCGTCATCCCATCTGCGCCGCCCAGTTGGATAGACCCGTGTCCGCCGTGTGGCACCTCCCTTGGTCAGGTTCACGGATCAACCTCATGTCATGTGGAGTCCCTCACGGACGCTGCGCTCAAGCGTTTGCCTTGGGAAAAAGTCTATTTTTAGCCATCTAAACTTTCGTCCGAGTTTGGTTTTGTCATTAAACTAAAAAAATCAGGAATCTTTAACTATCCAACTATTGGTATCGTTCACATTTAACATTTCAAAATATTGACTTTCAAAATTTGTAAACCACCTCACCAAAAGCACCAATCAAAACAGCAGACGGGACGAATATAAACAGTATCAATAGTTACATGGTTTATTGGCCAAAACCAGGCTCAACGTTAGTTGGATGGCCAAAAGTACACTTCTCCCTTTGCGTTGCTACGCATTGCAACACGGGCTCGTCGTTCGTCAAGCAAGTGGCCCCGAATCCCGATGCACGCACACACAATTTGCCAACCTTCAATTTCAACAACTTTTTCGAACAAAAACATACTATCCTACACGTACCTCCTGATATGCTACACAACTTCCAGATGAAGGGAGCCAGAAACAAAGAAAACGTGAGATACTAGCATGCTACAAAATCGCTCTCTAGTTCGACTGTAGGGTATAACCATTTAGGTGCCTCTTCAAGCTCCTACAAACTACGGGCATTCTGCCGAGTGTGCTTTCTCCATCTCCTCAACACATGAATGCAACCCCCAGCTCCTAACAGGTCATAGGACGCAAGGCTCAGGATGGTTGAATTTGCAATGCGTCGATGGTGGGCGCCCTGCAGACGAAAGAAATGATCTCAGCATTGTGTGCACATTTGAATTCGTTCACTCAAAAGAGGTTTTTACATGGATACCTGTAACAGGAATACGAAGATGGCAGCGTTTGCCAATGACAGTGAAAAGCTCATCATACCCCCACGAAGCTCATTTGGCTGGTACCTACAGGGATGCAAGCTTTGTAAACAGAAACTATAAATTTAAGGCCAATGTATGTCCTTTGTTGCTGGAACCCAGAAAGATGGCCATCCCAATGGCTCCCTCTGGGCACTGCAGCGCTAGGGTCAAGTCAAGACGTCGCTGAACCTACGTCCTTCCTGGCAGAGAGAGAATCAGGGGCAATCCTGGTCATTTAGTGCGCACCGAATAAAGCATCTTTAGATAATGACTATTCCTCGATCACGGAAAGATTTACGTGTTTTTATATTAAGAGAATAGAAGTTTTAATACAATAGGGTGGGCTCTTGTGATATCATTTAATAAATCTTTGTCCCTCCCTAGCTTTACGTGCATTTTTTATTATGTATCTACTCCATCTATCATGTAATACATTGCATTCTAGGAATTTTGAGAGAAATTAAGAGAGAATATAAAAGATATATGTACCCTTATTTTATTTCCTAATCAGACGCTATCATCAACGTGATTAATAGTGATTGGTTGATAAATAAAAAGTATTTAATACAAAACTGATTCTGTCCTCCAAAATGTATGATATTTGAGAAATTTTTTTTAATGCTACAATGTACTATATTATAGGACGAAGGGAGTAATAAGTACATAGAAAAATGATATATGTATAAAACCAAAACGTCTTATAATTTAAAATAAAGAAAGTATATGTTTACAGCCGTTTTTTGTCGTCTAATGAAATTAGCGGCAAAAGATTTGTTGTCCTTTCTCATCAGATTTTTACTTATGACAACTACGGTTACTCTTGCCACACTTTTCTAGTAAGAAAATTCACATGTGGGCACAAAAATTTGAGTTTATAACATGTGGGCCAAATGACTAAGGTAGACCGCCTAAGCTGTGGCGGTAAAGAAACATTGGTTAAAGAAAACTATGGTTGCCTAGGCTTAGCTATGGTAATTTTAGGCTGCAATCCAAACATGTCTAGACTCTAGAGTAAATTAAGGGGGTTTTTGGTTCACCTAGCAGCACCTAAATTTAGTCCATTTAGTCACTTTTTTGCCAAACATCTTGACTAAATGGGACTAAATGCCAATTAGCCAACTAGTCACCCAAAGCTTGCTAAAGGAGACTAAAAGCCCATCATGGATAGGGGTACCCCTCATCATTGCCCTGTCCGAGCACCGCTCAACCCTATCCCTTCACTCTCGCTCACTCTCTTCTTCTCGCACTCGCTCTCCTTTGCTCTCCGCGCCACCGCCACCACTGCGCTCCATGTCGTCCCTGCTCTTCCTAACGCCTCCGCCGTCGGACCCGCTCCTCCGCTCACCGCATCTGCCATGGATGGCCACGGGTCCAAGTATCCGGACTATTCCTCGCAGTCTTCTTCTCCGGTGGATCCCATGGCCTCTGCTCTGTCCTCCCCCCAACGCCGGTGACTTCGGCCCATTCTCCCAGGCGCCATCGAATGGAGCTGGCTCCTCAGCTCGGCGCGGCATGGAGGTGCTGGATCTAAACACCGACGCCAATGGCTATCCCTACATTGCCTCGTACCAGGGGCTCCTCCAAGGTGACAGCGTTCCCGGCGGATGCGGGCTTCCTCATGTTCGCATTGGTGCTAGATCTGGTGGCGTCCCGTTCGTTTTTCCTCGCCCGACCACAGCAGCGAGCGGATCTGGAAAACGCCCGGCGTCGCGCGGAATTGTGCGCCGTACCAGGCTCGGATCCAGCGGTGCCCGTGCCGTATTGACCGTCAACCGTGTGCCGTCAGCAAGGATGCGTGGATCAATGGCTTTCGGCAGCTATTATCCTCCAACAGATGCAATGGAGCAAGAAGATGACAACGATGTTCCACCTGAGGTGAGGTTTTGCAAGTCTAATCTGTTTTTTAAGTATGATTTGTTTTGCTATGATTGTTAAGTATGTTTTGCTTTGACAAATTAGTTTGTATTTGTCTGATCTATATACTTGCACTTGTGTGATCTATTAGGTTGTATTTATCTGATGTATTAGGTTCTATTTGTTTGATCTACAATTATATATTTGTCTGATCTGTTGAAATGTAAATGTTTGTAGTTGTTTGATCTACAAGTGTGTATTTGTTTGATCTACATGTGTGTAGTTGTTTGTAAATATTTCACTTTTTGTTTTTTGGTCTCTGATCTGCTTCTCTACTAGTTTGACAAGGCAAATTGGTCAGATGTAAATACATTTGTATACTCTTGTCTTGCTGTTGATGAAATGAAAAAGGGCAACACAAGTAATGAGACAATGAGAAGGAGAGGTTATGATAATTTGCAAGAGTTCTATGAGCAACAAACTAGCCTTAGACATGATCTGAAATGTTAGAAGAATAGATATAGTCAGCTGAAGACCATAACCAAACAGGGGTTGGCCGCCAAGCAAACTGTCGCGAGTTCAAAACTACGGCAAGCATGTTGTTCGAGTCAGTGTCAGAGTACAGGTCTCCGGTGGCTCGGGTGGACTCAGGAACACAAGAATCACGCAGAGGAGACACAACAGTTTATCCTGGTTTGAGATAATTCGGTCCCAACATCTAGCAGCTGATGATCCTTATACTCAAGAGCACCCAAAATTGGGTGTTATAACAGGGTGTAAAGGAAGAAGATTTGGTATGGGGTTAGCTCGGTGCTAATCATAAGGTTGCCTCGCCACCGGTAGAGCCTTCCCCCTCATCAGAGAGGAGGAAGATTGTAACAAACCGGGTTTTTGGTAAAGCCAAAAATACAAACTTTTTAAAAAATTTCCTGTAATCGTGTGAAGCATGTAAACGATAGGTCCAACACGAGTCAAACCCGCTAACGAAACGATGCAGGCATATAGAATTGCTTGTAGAGATTTGCCGGAGCTCTTTTGTTGCCCCGTGTTTGAGTCTTGGTTTCATTTTGGAGAAGCACAATCTATAGCAACTCCCTTGGATTTCTCACGAGATTATCCTGACTCTCCCTTGAACCTCTCTCTCCAATTCTTCTCATTAAACAACCATAACCCGACACTGTTGTTGCCATGGACTTAACCCTAAACCCGTAGATAACCCCTAGAGGACCCCACTAGGAGCTGTACATGTTGGCCACACGTGTATACCAATTTAGGAGCTTTTGGAAGTAAATATAATAGAGGAATAAATAGATAAGGAAATTAGAAGAGGGGAAAGGAAAATAGGAAAGCCAAACCGGCCCAACCAGCTCAGCAGTTCGGCCTGCTAGCACCTGACCGGCCCATCCCGCCCCGCCAGCCCACTCGCCCTTCCTCTCCCTCACGGCCTGCCTCGCGCGAGCAGAGAGCCCAGCTGCTCGCGCGCGCAGAGAGCCCAGCTGCTCGGCCCAAGCAGCCCAGCAAGGTCGGCCCAACTGCTCCCTTGCGGCCGCTCCTTTCACCGAGCCCCCCTCTCCTTGCCAACCGGCCCAAGCCGCCCCTCCGGAACCCTAGGCAAAGCACGCACGTGACCCCGCTCCCACGCCGCCGCCGCTCGCCCGTTGCAACGCCAGCCCCGCGCCCCCTCGCTCGATGCGCGCCGCGTGACCGGGGAGCACGAACCCCGAGAATCGCTGCCGTCCGCAACCCCTGGCTGCCCTTGCCTGCGTGCATAAAAAGCACCGCCCCTCTTCTTCTTCTTCCTCCAAGCCGCCGCCGCATGCCACGGTCCCGCCACTACCGGCCGCACGCTCGCCAAGCCGACGACGGCGCACATGCTCACCATCCTCCACCTCGAGCCCGCACTGCCACCGGCACCTCTCCACGGCGATGTCATCCACAGCCACACCGAGCACCTTCTCCACGCTGCTGCTGAAGCCGCGGCGCCACCCGCGACGCCGTGCTCCCCGGCCACCCGATGAGCGCCATCCCAGACCTAAGGCTGAGCCCGAGGCGCCGTCTTCCGTCTTCTCGCCGGCCGCCGCGTCCGCGCCACCCACCTCTGCCTCGGAGCCGCGACCATGTCGAGCTTCGCCCCGTCCCCAAGCACCGCGTCCATGACGAACTGCCAAAGCCGTGTCCACGCCCAACGTCGTCCTCGCTGTTCGAGCGGCAACCACGATGCCTCGCGTCAGCGCCCATGCTTCATCGCCCTCTGCGCCTCGCCATGCCAGAGCCGCACGGATGCCATCGAGCACGCCGCCACCGCGAGCACCTCCCACCCTTCGGCGACTACCAGCAAGGCCAGAGCCCACCGTCGTAGCACCAGCCGCGAGCTCCATCCTTGGCTGCCGCGATCACGACCTCATTGTGCACCTCTTCATCCCTGTCAGGAGGCACACCCCTGCTCATGCTCCAAGCCTCCGGACAGCAGCAAGAGTCCTTCCTCGCCATGCACCACCGACCACTTCGCTAATGGACCGCAACATCTCCCCGGCGTCGACCGTCGTCATCTTTTGTGACCGGCCTTCGAGCCGTGTAACTCTATGTGCAGGGAAGAAGCCGGCCCCTTGCGGCGTCTTTCACGAACCATGGCCGAGCTCCGTCCAACAGCCGCCGCATCTTCAGCAATCTATATCCTTCCCACTTTTGTGAACATGTGTCTATCTTTCATTCGCACATGACCATCATCTATGTATCATCTAGCTATCCGCGATTAGCAAATGCCTGTGTCGACCATCGCCGCCGGTCTACTCCTTTGTTTCCATTTCCCCTCATGATGATCTATCTATTACGTGTGTCTATCTCTTGTACCTCGAATTTTTTTTCCCAAGTGCTTCGATTAGGTGCTACATCTTTGTCGCCCGATCACCCGGATGAGCCGAAGCCGTTGGACGACCATAGGCGCGACCAACCACAAGCTCCGCCAAGATCACGATACCGAGCAACGCGGGTCACGTTCTTTCACTTCGACAAACCTCGGTGAGCCACCACCGTGCCCCTCTTTCCAACCCCGATTTTGCTTACCGACCATGGCGTTCCAACCATGGAACGCGTAGACTGAGGCCACCTCCGGCCTTTGGACACACAAGCACACACACATGACTAACCCAAGCCAAATCGAACCATGCCCGATTGAGTCAAGCCTTGATTGCCATCTCTGACGTTACGACGGAGCTCTACCGCTCCTAGACACGCCCGCACTCACTAGCACGAGACCGGACTTACCCAAACGGATCCACGGCGTAAGAGACGCCGGAAAGGACTTGTCGCCTGTAAAACCGTCGTGGCCAAGCCATGACGCGGCGAAGAGGTACCATGACCTCATCGTGAGCCCCGAAGCCGTAATTGGACCACGTGGTATTGATCGCCGCATCATGGACTGCAGGATTCCCTTTTTGGTTGCCCTGACGGTTCCGTGGAACCCTATGCCCGTGTTTCACCACTGTTATGGCTACCTCGAGTTACGAGAACATGCCGTCGAGATCTACCGGGACCCACACTAAAGGCCTTTTGAAGTAGTCACATTGCACGACTCATGGACAAAGCCCTGGCATACACCGCATGACCTAGCACCGTGCCATCGTTGTATTGAGTCTGTTCCTGACATTCCGGCTGCCTCGTTAAATGAGGGCGAGCCGTTGAGAAACCGTGTGATCCCTAGCATCGTACCGATGACAAGTGGAGTCTTTCTGACATTCCGGTCACCTTGCCTTGCAAGTGCATGCCGTTGAGGAGATATCATGACCCCGTCTACTGCGAGCTGTACCCTTTGGACCATGAACTCTAGTCGTATGTCTTATCGAGACCATGGAAAGCCCCATCTCGCATCTTTCCGTATACGCATATCTACCTTGTTGGGCCCTAATCTTACGACCTATCTGTCCATGACTGTCTTACAGGATCTACCCATTCCCCAGCTATGGAATGTGCTACTCCACAGTCGTGTCAGCTATTGCGTCTTTTGGTCGTGTTTGGTTCTTATCACTGGTTGTTGGTGTTGTTGCCTGTGTGCCGAGCCTTCGAGCCGGCTGAGGGATCGTACCTCTTTCGGACATTACAATCACGGGATCTATCTCACCATGACCGTGATGCCGAGTGTAACTCGACCCCTTGCTTTTTAGTTGACTTCATAGTACCACAAGGGTTAGCACCTGTCTTCGGCCCTTGAACATGGTCGTGATGGATTCAATAACGATGGCGATATCGATGCGGATATTACCCGCACATTTTGAGCCCTTCGCGACCAAGTTCTGTGGGAGATAACCTAGGAGTAAACAATCATGGAATGATGGATGCCAACTCGTTGGCATAGCTTGTGGCCGTGAGTTCACCTCGCCATGACCATGGAGCTACGCCTCTCTTTCGCTTTTAGTTGCTTCTTCGTGCTCAAGCCCTTGTATGCTTGTACCCTGTTTGACCATCACGTTTCTCTGATTCTCGCAGTGACAACCGCACCGCTTCGAATCCGAGAGATATCTCAGTGCCAGTGCACCCAGGTCGGGTACCCTACGAGTGGCTTACGCACTTGGTGTTCTTGAGTGTCGCTCCTTCCGATGCCCCGTCTTTGTTGTAGCGTGTGCGTTAGAAGAAGTGGACCTTGCTCTTGGTTGTTTCTGCTCTTGTTGCCCCGATAGCCCGCTCTGTTCGATCCCGTCTTGCCATGACGATTGGATCAAAGACCAGACTATTCCCTTTTGTTAGCGAAGCTATGGTCTATGTCGTACCTCGGACCCGTGTGTGTTGACCCGATAGACCGTCTAAAAACATCTTCCCCGAAGATGTGTCTTCTCGGCTCCCGACGTTATTGTATCGTGTGGATCGAGGGAAACCATTGATGTCCAATCTCTTTGCGCTACCGCTTTCTACCATAGCGGGCGAGCCGAAGAATGTTGGAGCCAAGTTACAATAGTGTTATTCGTTCTTGTCTGCTACTCGTGTCCAATGGCGACTTGTGGGATAAGGCTATAAGAGCCGAACCCCGTCATTCTTCTTTCTTGGGGCCCGATTTCCAATCCCCGTCAACCCAATGACACCAGATCGAAAGATCGTGAGCCGTGGTGTTTGCTATGGATAAGCTTTGGTTTAAACCATCTATCCTAAAGCCATACTGGCTTGGCCATGACTTAAGCTTGTGCTTAGCAAACCACCACTTGCGATTCTTTGGCCCGAGGAAATCGGACAACCGCCGAGAGGGCTAAGCCGTGTATCTCTTATTGCCTCACTGGTGTTATTGGATTTTCCTGCGTCTTGTCGTCTTTTCGAGTGTTGAGTGCTCTCTTGCCTTGCGTGTCGCTTCGTGGAGTAGCTGATGATCAGACCAAGAGAACGTGGACGACGACAAGGACTACAGAATGGAGTCAACGCAGGAGGAGGTGACCCCACTAATGGAACACCAACGAATGGAGAATTGTACCACTACTACCTCTACATCGCAGGTGTCATGGCAGCACCCTCTTTTAGAGAATCCTATTAGACATTGCATAATATCTAGAACTGCTAGCGCTTTATAATTATTCCTTGCTAGTGCTTTGATGCATGCTACTACCTGAGCCATTATTACCTTGATGCAACCCACTCTACCATGTCACCCTGCTTTGCGCATTCGCTCACTTATATATATATGCTTACTTGCCTGCTTGTTTGCATATTATACCACTATACTTACTTTTAACTCCACTTCGCATTATATCTGGGATGTGATGTTGGTGGTGAACCCCTGGGAATGGTTTGGCTATGGGTGCCGGACTTGGTGGTGTGTGAGCGTGCTGCGTGTGTCTTGGGTGCATGGAGAGTGAGGGTTGTGTCGACCGAGCTGGAATAACGACGAGCCTAGGGCGAGTCTTGCCATGTGGTGGTGCTACCTAGGCACTTGGATATGGAATACCTGTGGTGGGTAAATGGTAATTGGAGGTGGCCTTGGGTGTGAACCTGTGATGGGAGGAGCCCAGGGTGGAGGTGTTGTGGTGGCACGTAAAATGGAAACCCTGATGAAGATATTCTGGCTTGGTCAATCCCTAAGGACTTACTAGCACTCAGATTCACCAGGAATCTTTTACATCCCACTCGCCCTATATGGTCCGGGACGGTCGGACTACTTGGTAGAGCGATGCCACTACTGCTAGGCGAACGTGTGCAAGGAGGTACGGGGCGCGCGGTTTTGCCCCACACCCTTCCGAGACTTTAGGAGGCCTTGTGGACCCGGCTCTTGACATCTGGAGGGCCTCGGCTCTGTCTATGACTCACAGTATCAGCTATCCCAGACTACACTTAGGATGTTCCAGGGCTGAGAGGTAGGGTGGCATCGTTCTAGGCTAGCAAGCAGCCGGAATCTGCCTAGACGGGGCACCGTTGAGGATGGCTATCTTGTGGGTATGTGAAACCTCTACAGAGTGTGTGGTTGATCGATCGATACATATGCCGACTTGTCGGCTATGGACCTTTCCTGGGTTTCGCTTAAACTAGATAGGAGATGAGTCCTTCTATCCTCCCTCCAGGGTTGGGGTATTTTCCGGTCGTGAGCCAGGGGCTGCGGGCCGTTGAGACAAGTGCCGAGAGGGAGTCGGCCTGTCGACCTGAGTGTGTGAGATGAGATGTGGTGATGGTTATGGTTGGGACGGGTTGGTGGATGGATATGGATGGATGTGGATGTGTGTGGCTGGGAATGTGTTAAAAACTAGACATCATTACTACATTACTACTGTTACTTACTTCTCATGCGCTAAGGATGCAAACCACAGCCAAATGTTAGGATCGCCAGATCCTCTTGTTTTTATCTTTTCTACAAAAGCTCATCGGTGCTGACCATGGCCTGCACACATCTGGCGGTGTGCAGATTTTCTTGCTTCTCAGAGATGCTGACTTTAGAAGGATTAGGAGGTCTCGTGCCTACGCTCAAGTTTGGTTCGGAGATGGAATCTACGCTGCACTACGCCAACTCTGATGATGCCCGTGAAGGAGGAGCTATGACAGAACCGCCCAATTTATACAAGATCAAGTACGGCTGTCCCCGCTTAACACGTTGACACGCGCATACTCTCACTTATATAAACCCGGTAGTCCGCCGAGTGTCACGCAGGACCTCGGTAAATCAACATCACAACCAAGATCGCGTGATTAAGCAAATACACATCACATACACAGAGTTGCAGCGGAAATAATATTACAAATAGGTTCATAAATAATAATACAAGTTTGGATTTCAAAACCGATTAGTGAAAACAACATTGCTTTCGAAGGATTTCATTAATATGAGTTCCAAATACATCGCTAGCATAAGTGACATCCTCAGACAAAAGCATGTAGATGAGAAGTGAATATAGAGCCACCGAGCCACCGACCTGACGACGTGATTTGAAGTCGTTCAATCTCCTAAACTGTGGTGATTCAGCGTTTAAATCCTTAATCAAAGTTGGATATCTACCTACCAGCTACAAAGTTGTTTTAGAAATCAAAGACCAATTCTCAATGTATAGGAAGAGATAACGGCCCAAAGTTGAGCTCGTCACACTGCCAATGCTAAACACTTGGAAGAATTTGCTAAGTGCTGAAAACAGTGAAAAGTTGATCTTTGTGAGCTAAATTGAAGCATGTTAGGAGCTGAACTGGACTCTGACCCAAAAATAAAAGTTGTTCCTCTCATCAAATACTACAACTTTTCTTTAGTGAACACATCCATGCAAAGTCTCTATGACATAGTTCAAACTAGGTCAAACATACTACATTTAAATGATGACTTACACTTAAACTATGACTTAGCGACCAAATTAGCCCTAGCCACGTATACCAAAGTTGTTCATAATGAAACTCTAAACATGTTTAATGTATTCCTAAGGTCACACAAGCACTTTATACATTGGGTACATATTTTACTTTCTAGGTCAACATGCATATCGTCACTTAGGAGCTTAATTATGCAAAGTGATCTACAGGAACAATGTTCCATTAGCCATCCTAAGCCTAGCTAAGGTGTTTTAGTGACTAACATGACCCACTTGCACTCATTCATACATGATCATAAGTATACACAAAGAAAACATGAAATAACAAAGCATGTTTCATATGTTTCAATCATATGTTTCCTATATAAAAGCTTATATATGAATGCCTCATGCTCATGCTCTGCAAGTCAAATTATGCAAGCCTAACACCTAGGATGTTACAACCCTCCCCCCCTTATAGGAATCTCGTCCCGAGATTCAGTGCGAAAGACTTCATAGTTACCAAATAGTCGTTACCTGACTGGAGGCTAACTTTCCTACTGGTAACTTATCTGTCTCTCAACACTAAAAAGGTTCCAAATCTTCACTCTTAATAATAAAAATTGTGGTCGAAGCATACAGATGGTCACCATTGAAGTCAGCAGAAAGGGGTCACACCAAAGAAGGTCAGTTCGCCTACATGATCCTTATGCACCTAAAGATTGAGAACTTGGACAGGAACTCATATACACCAGGTGACCTATTACAGTACATGATATCTTGGTCCCTTTATCATCCGACTAATAACTTGTTCAACCTTAAGTGTGGTGCACCTTTCTGATCCATCAAAAATGACATAAGTTGCTCACTAGATGACCGACGTCATTACAGGGACAGTCACCTCGAGTAGAGTCACTTGCCTACCATCTCTTGCAGTCTGTTTATGTTCCTGTTAGTGACCTGTTCTTCAAAGGTTAACCGTTGGACGACTCTAGAAGGAAGTCCTATTGCATCTAATTCGACATACAGATCTTCTGACACGATAAGGAGAGATAACCAAGGAAGAGCTCACGTGAAAGTAACACATCGGTGCAGTTTTGCAATGGATCATGACTAGAAACCTCGATACCAGCGCGTGCCGAGCAGCACAACCTTGTGGCTGCAGTCCACAGGATGCCCTCGGTTTCATCGCGGCACCGTAGATTGCTAATTGTGGCACCATTACTGAACATACAACCCACACGCATTCTCTCGTAGCACAAATTTGGTTGCATAAGAGCAAGCACAATGAGAAGGAGGGATAGCAACAAAGGTAGTCACAAGGTTAGGAGTCAACAAGGAAGCGATCTGAAGATCAAAACACAGCGCAAGAGAACATAGCCTAATTGCCGAAGGCAATTAAGTAGGAGACTCTTGCTGAATTTCCATATACGCCTTGTGTCCACCAAGTGATTACCAGATAATGATTAACCTGAGATTTGGTCTTGTCGAGCAGCAACATGAGATCAAGACTGATAAATGTTCAGAGACTTGAAAGGGTTGGAGACAAAACAAACGAGATTCGAGGGACAGAGCCATTGCACTGACTAGGGATTCAGTTGATAAAGCAATGACAGGATCTGCGAGGATAAGGTTCCAAAGCCAGGGTAGATAGCGATTAGCGTTGCACCAGATCATCTGTAGGAGAAGGAGCAATGAAGTCCGATAAGGATTTCGGAGCAAGGTCCTTCCACACAAGAGTGGGACAACCATGACACAAGCAAGCGTTCAAGGGAACTTCGCTGGGGCCTAAGGTCAAGCCAAGGCATGGATAAAGGTCTTCATAGCACAACGTTCAATGGCTAGCAACCACGTGTACCGGCTCAGGCTCCTAATAGAGAACTTAATTGAAAACGACAACCATGAGATTATCAAAACTTGGACGTTGTTCCAAGATAGCGCTCTTCAACACTCATATGCTTTCCGAGGACAAAAGGAGTGACAGCTACGGCACTACCTAGATTACGAGCATCCACACCTACGTCATGGTCTTAAGCAAGCACTTCAAAACACTCAATCTAATTAGCTTAAGCGACTATTACTAAGCACAAAGCTCGCACCTAACAAGTAGTCACCTACGACAACATTGCTACACATAAACATGCGAACCTGGTGGTAAGGTACTGTTATCTTTTATTTCCTTTTTACCGAGTAGGTGGATATCTCTACAAAACAAGTCTTATATTTAGCAATTTAGTCTTCGAAGGGGTGAAGTTTTGCTAATTAATAACTTGTCATCTAGTTCCTTTGGAAGCAAACATACAAGGTAAAGCTAATCACACACTATCTTCAAGCACAGCTATTCAAGCGGCATGGAACAAGGCACTTTGTCTAGCTTCACACAAGGAAGATAGTAGCATCACATTGATCACAAGTTACTTAGCATTAGAACAAGGTGAGGGAAGCATATTTATGCACAAGCACAATCATGATGCATGCTCATCCTATTCGTCCTCCCAAAATTGCCACCTAAGGCGCAATCACGTTCTATGTCGGTGGCATAACACGTACTCTCTCTATATATAGCTAGTCGTCACTACATTCAATCTACGCATTCGTGGTTAGAATACCTGCAGCAAACTCATTGCAGCCCATCCCCACAAGAGATAAATAAGCACACAATGAAAGCGGTAAACTAAGATACTCTCCATATACACATCCCCAGATGTATATACTTTGATATCCATAGCTACCCGATAAATATACCCGCAATTAAGTACCTTCATATATACATGTGTGTAACATGTAAATATTCCAAAGAACCATAGCTAACTCTCCCCTAGACCGATAGTTGGACGGTCATGCTCTCACAACTCACACTTACACAGGCGTGAGGCAATTGATCCATACATTACCATTCAAGTGAACGGCATCCATACAATAGCACGCCGTATGGACGACGAAAGTAAAATTTGCAAGAAGTAAACCCCCACAGTTAGTACTTAGATAGCCACCTAATAGTCCTTAACTGGGCATAAAGGAGGATGTCGCTAGCATAGTTTTGCAAATAAGTTTTGACAAATTTGCCTGTAGCTAAAGTTTTAGTTAAAATAGGCTTTTTAAAACCAAAACTTGGCTTTTAAAACTATGTACATGACAGTATTATGCTTAATCTCGCTCTGATACCAGCTGTGACAGAACCGCCCAATTTATACAAGATCAAGTACGGCTGTCCCCGCTTAACACGTTGACACGCGCATACTCTCACTTATATAAACCCGGTAGTCCGCCGAGTGTCACGCAGGACCTCGGTAAATCAACATCACAACCAAGATCGCGTGATTAAGCAAATACACATCACATACACAGAGTTGCAGCGGAAATAATATTACAAATAGGTTCATAAATAATAATACAAGTTTGGATTTCAAAACCGATTAGTGAAAACAACATTGCTTTCGAAGGATTTCATTAATATGAGTTCCAAATACATCGCTAGCATAAGTGACATCCTCAGACAAAAGCATATAGATGAGAAGTGAATATAGAGCCACCGAGCCCACCGGTGGTTAGCCACCATCCTCAAGAGAGTCAAAACCTTACCGCAACATGGTGGGATAAACCCCGAGTACTGAATGTACTCAAATAGACTTACCCATCATAACCGAGAAATAAAATTGACTCCAAGGAGTATGCAAGGCTTTATAAGTGGAGGTAGCTTGACAACAGCTTGCATAAAAAGCGGTTAACTCAATTATACAATTATAATTACATCATCAAGTTAATTAGAACTATTCATCTCTAGATTAGCAACTATCCTGTACAAACATGTGGTATATCTTTTAGAGCATACAATAGTAACCATAGCAGGTATTGAAATTCCAAATTCCTCATGAACCATCATATTCCATAACACAGCTTACTACGATGTTGGAGCTAGCCAAGTTTCTCACTATCCGGGAGAGACGGCGATTCAATCGATTTCAACCAGGTTGAAATTTATTCCTAACACAAACCTGTGTCTACCAGCCACGATATAGCCTTAGGTCACCTTTGGTACAACTCAGTACACATTTCATGGGTCCGTCTCACGCCGCACAATCTGGAACACCAGATGCCAGGATGCTCAGGCCTAGCCTGCCCTTGGGCTCAGTCTAATCGTTCCCCGGAAGGAGCGCACAACAGAACGGGTCCCGGCCTGAATTGAATTACTCGGCTTCGCAGTCGGAACGAGTTATCCGGCCAGCTAAGTGAGAGGCATGCGTTCAATCTTGTCAGAAGTTCCAACAACGGTACGGTCCTTAATCGACATAGACGGAATCACATGAGTCAACCTACACATAGACTCCGCCCGGCCTCGATTTACTTTTACCCCATGGTTCTTTTCCACGATAGCAAATATAGCCAACCGTGCTCCGGTTTCCACCTATCTCTCGCAGGTGACAGGAAATCACCCGACTTCTACCGGTCTAAGCATGGCTAAGCATATATTCGATCCTGGACCTATACCGGTTAAAGGTGTAATATCTGGACAAGGAATTTATATGCATCAAGTGGTTCCATCCAACTCTTATAACCTAATGCATCAATCATAAGTACTTAAGTAATCATTTGTAAAATACTGGGATACTTAAAATGCTCCGGGGCTTGCCTGGGATCCGACACAAGTCAATTCAGTTAGCTTGCACCGACTTGGTGACATCTCCGGTCCTAGCACTTGCTTAGTCCTTCCATCATCGGGATAGATCCACCAAACACCGTCTTTGGGTTTGACTCCACATCACATCCTTCACGTGGTTCATCTAGCGTACCTAAATGAGATGCAAGATGCATGTGTATGAATACATGGAAGTGCAATAGACAATACATCACATGCAGTAAGTAAGACAAGCACAAGGTTACGTTAACATGCACAAGCACTTCGCATTGCTTACTTTAAATATCACACAATTTATCATGCCACGATAGCAAAGAAGACGACAACACCAAGCATGACACAAGTTTCCCAAGATTTCAGGTACTCTAACTCAACCATCATCAAAGGTATGAGCCACACTTAGCAATATACAAGCAAACAACTATAATTGGAATCTGTCAATTTCTGGACATGCAAACAGCAGCTATAAGATTTAGCTATAACTGGAGTTACACAAATCCAAATGACTTGCAAGAAGACATTCTGGAAATCTTATGAAATTTTCGACAATTCATATTTAATCATCTTAGCATGATTCTCAAGTTAACTAAGTCAAATATACCCATTTACAGAAACTGGTCTAAACAAGACAGAGAGTAATCAATTCTGTAACCCAACTTTAAACAGGCATAACTCACAAACTAATTGGCCAAATACCACCAAATTTTAACAGAATATAGATACATGAATTATCTACAACTTTGTTATTATCACCAAAAACTCATTCAAATCCTAACTAGATCAAACACTAGCATCTTTCAGATCTGCTCAGAATAAAATTAAAACTTGACAGAAAACTTAAAAGTCATGTAACTCCTAAACTATCAGGCCTATGGTCTTACAATTTGAACACAAGCAAGATTATGAAATTTTCTACAACTTTTGTATTCACTACAACCATAGCAAACATCATTTACACCACGAAAATAATTGCACAAGCAAAACTACAATTCCAGCCCAACAGCAGTGGTATAGGGAATTGATAGCATCTTCAGAGGAGCATAACTGGAGTTCTAGACCTCCAACATACATGAACCATAACTTTTTGAAAACCTTAGGAAGTTACCTACAACTTTCTTATTCTCATATTAAGATGATTCTACAGCTAGAAGGGTCAATTAATCCAATAATTGCATCTCTGTCCAAAACATAGACAGAAACTGACATGCCACTTTAAACAGCTATAAATGGAGTTATATATGTCCAATAAATGTGGTTCTAGACTTTTTAGAAAGCTTGTCAAATTCTAAACAACTTTGTTATAAACACCTAAAGCTAATTCTACTAGTAAAAAGGCCCCACAGTAAGAACAAGGAAACCCTCTCTGGTTTTGGGCAGAAACAGCCACAGAGATCTAAGCAAGTATAACTCAAGATCTACTTAGCCAAAAATCATGATATTTAACTTTTTGGAAAGCTTAAGAAAAGTACTAAAACTCATGTATTGTCATCAAATCATGATTCATAACTTAACTGAGCCAATTAATTCAAACATGCAGAACTGTTCAGAATAGGAGCAAATCAAAACAGGGCATTTGTTATTTTTCTAACTCTTAAACTATAAATCCTAAACTCATGAAATTTTTACCAGACAACAACAATCACCTTAGTAGCACTCCACAAAAATTTCACATTTATTTGAGCACATCAACTGCAGTTATAAAAAAAACAAGTAAGACTAGCATTCAAACCCTGACTGCACAAATCCATTTCTACAGCTAAAACTTTAAACTAAAATCTGACATATTATAGATCTAGTGCATAGAGAATTTCACAAGGATTCCAAAAAGTCTTAATTTTCTATTTTACGATTTTTGTATGAATTACTATGAATTTTCAAAGTTCATCATTCACATCTGCCTAAATCAAAGAAAAAGAGATTTAAATCTTGCATTGGGGACCCTGAAGTTTCCATAAATTAAACTCGGACAAATAGATCCTTTACTGCACTATTCACATGAGTCATTGATTCATCACTTAACCCCCTGGAGAAAATCAAATTCATGCGCGTGGTCCTTGACCTCTCTTCATCCGTGGGAAGCGGGACACCTCACGAGCTCTCCTCGGTTCTGTGGCGGTGGTCGGCGTCGGCGTCGGAGAAGTTGCGAGGAGCATCCAAGGGCGGCCAGACGCAAGGGGCTGCCTAACTAGGCCGGAGGGGGGGTTGGGTTGGCTGGCAGCCACCAAGACAGCATTCATGGGCAACCCACGGCACCGGTGGCCACGCCTCTGGCGGCGAAGGAAGGCCGGGAGGCGCGCGAGGCTAAGAGGAGGAGGGCGGCGGAGCCGTGGCGCCTACGGATGGACATGAGGGAGCCCAGGGCGGGGGGACGTGGAGGTGGCCAGCTCAACCATGGCGGTTCCAGCAAGCGGACGCGAGAGCGAGAGCCGAGAGGGAGTGAGTGAGTGCGAGCGATCGAATCGGGCAACATGGCGCCATCGATAACGCATGCCAGTAGCAAGGCAGCGTTGAGGGCTGGTGTCGGCCAGCTACGGCCATCACGGTGGCCACGCCGGCGGCATGTTTACGCCATGATCGGCCATGACCAACATGTGGCGTCTTTCAACCGATCGAAAACCGACCTGACGACGTGATTTGAAGTCGTTCAATCTCCTAAACTGTGGTGATTCAGCGTTTAAATCCTTAATCAAAGTTGGATATCTACCTACCAGCTACAAAGTTGTTTTAGAAATCAAAGACCAATTCTCAATGTATAGGAAGAGATAACGGCCCAAAGTTGAGCTCGTCCACACTTGCCAATGCTAAACACTTGGAAGAATTTGCTAAGTGCTGAAAACAGTGAAAAGTTGATCTTTGTGAGCTAAATTGAAGCATGTTAGGAGCTGAACTGGACTCTGACCCAAAAATAAAAGTTGTTCCTCTCATCAAATACTACAACTTTTCTTTAGTGAACACATCCATGCAAAGTCTCTATGACATAGTTCAAACTAGGTCAAACATACTACATTTAAATGATGACTTACACTTAAACTATGACTTAGCGACCAAATTAGCCCTAGCCACGTATACCAAAGTTGTTCATAATGAAACTCTAAACATGTTTAATGTATTCCTAAGGTCACACAAGCACTTTATACATTGGGTACATATTTTACTTTCTAGGTCAACATGCATATCGTCACTTAGGAGCTTAATTATGCAAAGTGATCTACAGGAACAATGTTCCATTAGCCATCCTAAGCCTAGCTAAGGTGTTTTAGTGACTAACATGACCCACTTGCACTCATTCATACATGATCATAAGTATACACAAAGAAAACATGAAATAACAAAGCATGTTTCATATGTTTCAATCATATGTTTCCTATATAAAAGCTTATATATGAATGCCTCATGCTCATGCTCTGCAAGTCAAATTATGCAAGCCTAACACCTAGGATGTTACAGGAGCCTTCACTCGATAGTCTTCTGCTAGATTAACTCTGTAATAGGTGTGCTCCCAGTGATGTAATATCTTGTATTCTTGTAATCTTACGATGTATGACTGTGACATCGACTGAGATATGATAATATGATGGAATCAGTTCTTGGTTTCATCATATTATAATTCATTCTGTGGAATTTTGCCCTCGCAGAAAATTGAGGATGTTTCAAAGATGACGTGATGCGGTGGATGAGAGGCTCTCAGTGTCCCTCTCCTAGTTGCCTTGCTCTTCATGCAGAGCGGAGGCAGATGGAATGGAGTGTCTGGCGATCAAAAATAGGATCCTCCTCCTCTAGGTCTGACCTTATCCCTTATATAACGAGATAGGTAGGGTACATGGCAGTTTGGGGGCTTAGTCTACGGTCTACGTGCGCTGGAGTCTAGGAGGGTCTTGCAATGGTGCGCCATGGACCATTGCGGTGTCTTCGAGCCGAAGAAGCCTTGGACGTCGTCCGAATGCACTGTTCTAACACTCTGCGTGTCAGGCAGTGTCAGCTTGAACCGGCCTTCCCTGGGTGAGACCTTCTAGAGCCTTCTTGGTGGTGGAAGAGGTCAGCTCTAGGGGCTGACGCATGGACCAAGAATTCCACGAGCCCCCAAAGGCCATGGAAAGCTTTGTCTTCTTGTATCACGCCCTGAACCTGACCCTATCGGAGGAGCAGTTGGTAGGGCCACGCTTGGGGAGCGGTGCCAAGGAGCCCCCAAGCATCGGTAGCTTGGGCCTGTCTTCTTGTGCCCAGGCCTTGGCTAGCGTCATGAGCCGAGCATTAGCCAAGGGCCGGTCTTGGTCGTGCCGTAGATCGGGAGCCCAAGGCTCGGAAAAGCTCCTAAACCCTAGGCGGAAGCTGCGGCCGAGTCAGGCTCGGCCGGATCTCCTTGCCAGAGGGTGCGCACGATCGTGCCTGATGGGTATAGCCACCAAGCCCCCGGGTGATCCTGAAGGGGTCGTTCGGGGGGTCTTCTTCGTTCAGGATCCATTAGACCCGAGGCTTAACATACCTATATGTTAGGATCTCATCAGGAGCCTCAACGCCCTAGTTTGGTTTTGGTGAATTGATGAAACCCTAAGCGCTAACCTAGTTTATCAAAGCGATCATGAGATAGGTAACACTATTCCAAGTGGTGGAGCAATGTTGAAGATCATGATGATGGTGTGACCATGGTGATGATCAAGTGCTTGGACTTGGAAAAGAAGAAAGAGAAAAACAAAATGGGCTCAAGGCAAAGGTGAAATTCATAGGGCCATTTTGTTTCAAGGATCAAGACACCTAGTGGGTGTGATCACATTTAGGATAGATAGCCGTACTATTAAGAGGGGTGAAACTCAACGTGAAATGCGGTTATTAAAGTGCCACTAGATGCTCCAACTCATTACATATGCATTTAGATCTAGTGGAGTGCTAACATCCTTGAAAATGTATGTGAAAATATGCTAACACATGTGCACAAGGTGATACACTTGGTGGTTGACACATTTGAGCAAGGGTGGAGAAGTTGGTGAAGTGGAGGAGGTGTTTATCAATGTTTTTCAGTGACCGAACACTGAGCTCGGTGTGACCAGACTCAGCCGGTACGCCCGGTCAGTACTGAGCAGTGAAGTGCCTAGGTTTAGTGAGTGATCGGACGCAGGGACGCTTGTGCATCTAGTCGAGGATGATGTATGGTGACGACAGCAGAAATCTTGGCACGCAGAGGTGAAGGCAGGATCGAACGCTGTCGTGCGTCCGGTCAGGGTGGACCTGATGTGTCCGATCGCTGTTTTGATGCTTAGGGAGCTCTCTAGAAATGACCTGATGCTGGGAAGCCGCGTTGATCGGTGTGTCCGGCCATCTGTTCGTGGCGTGCATGGTTCTGTTGATCTGACGCAGTCATGGTGCGCTCGGTCTCTACGCGCTGAGTCCGGTCGTGACTTAAAGCACGTAGGAATGGCTACTAGCCATTGGCATCATGTGGACAAGGTTGAACCGAGGGGGCATGTGCCATGCATCGCGCTACCGAACGCTGGGTGGTGTGTGTCCAGCCATCTCGACCGGCGCGACCGATCGTTGCGCAGTGGGCTGCCCCAAGAGCCCAACGGCTCTATTCGTGGGGGCTCTCTATTTAAGCCCCTTGGCCGGATCAAGCTCAATTTCTTGGCCATTTGCATTGACATAGCAACCTTGTGAGCTTAGCCAAAGCCCTCTCACTCATCTCCATCATTGATTCTTTATCTTTGTGAGATTAGGAGTGAATCTAAGTGCATTGCTTGAGTGATTGCATCTAGAGGCACTTGGTGTTCGTGTTTCGCTGTGGGATTCGCTTGTTACTCTTGGTGGCTATCACCACCTAGCTGGCTTGGAGCAGCGAGGATCATCGAGTGGAGGTTGGTGATTGTCTCCGGCTCTGATCATGGTGATTGTGAGGGGTTCTTAACCTTTCCCCGATGGAGAGCTAAAAGGTACTCTAGTCGATTGCTCATGGCTTATGTGATCCTCATCTTATATTGGTTGTGCGGCACCCGGTTGCGGGTTTGGCATGTGATGCCAATTAGCGCGTGAACCTCCAAGTGAGTGAATCATCACAACAAGGACTAGCTTGCCGGCAAGCAAGTGAACCTCAGTAAAAAGTCATTGTGTCATCTTGTCCGAGGATTTCATTGGTTATCTTGTGATTAATTGATTGGCTCCATCTTGTGATTGGCTCATACCTCGACACGTTGGTATAATTATCACCATCCTCTCTTGTATTACATTCCTAGTGTGTAAGCTAAGCTCTTTAGAGCAATTAGTTTTGAGAGCTAGCTTGCATCGGGTCTAGTGGTTAGTGAGGCTCTTTAGTTAGTCTTTGAGAGCTCACTAACTTAGTGTAGTGACATAGCCATTGTTTGGATAGAGTAGCAACTAAAATTGTGGTAGGTGGCTTCCCTTTTTGTAGGCTAGCGCAACATTCGCTTCGCCTTTTATTTGTCTAACGACTTTGTTTAGTGTTGTTGTAAAAAAATTATAGGCTATTCACCCCCTCTAGTCATTAGGACCTTTCAAGTGGTATCGGAGCCATGGTCACCGTGATTTGAGGCTTAACAACCTTCGGTGTCAAATTGGCTTAAATCAACAATACCAAGAAGCCACCCTAATTTGATGGCTGCAACTATCCCTATTGGAAGGCTAAGATGACAACATATATCAAGTCAATCAATAGGAAGGTGTGGATGGTGGTGGAGACAAAGATTGAGATTGCCAATGAAGAGGCTCCCACCGCCGTCGAAGAACTGCTACTCCAAAACAATGACATTGCTCTTAGTGTCATTCATGATGCTTTGGATGTGAGAACATTTGAGCAAATCAAGAACTTTGAGAGGGATCATGAGGCATGGAAGAAATTGGAGGAGTCATTTGAGGGCACTCAAGCGGTGAAGAGTGCAAAGGCAAATATTCTCGAGGAGAAATTTGCAATCTTCAAGATGAAGGCGGATGAGAGTGCGCCGGAGATGTTCCATAGGCTTCAAGTGCTTTTCAATGATCTTAAAGCACTTGGAGAAGAGGTGAAGGACAAGGACTTCTCCCACAAGTTCTTGAGATGCTTGCCATCAAGGTTTGGCACATTAGTCACTATTCTAGTGAGGAGTGGTTTGGACACCATGACACCAAACCAAGTGTTGAGAGATGTGATGACCGATGACAATTATAGAGATGATGATGAGAAGGAAGAAAAGAAGGAGAAGAAAGATGAGAACAAGGATGAGAAGAAGAAGACTGTGACATTCAAGGCCACAACATCCAAGGGCAAGGCAAAGCAAGAATCATAAAGTGAAGATGTAGATTTGAGCTTTAATGAGATGGATGATAAGAAGATGGCTCTCTTTGTGAAGAGATTTGGCAGTTCATGGTGAAGAAGGGCTACCGTGCTAGAAGAAAGAAATTTTCATCTAAGAACAAGGAAGAGTCAAGGAGGTGCTTCAAGTGTGGAAGCAAGGATCATCTTGTTGCTCAATGCCCATACAATAGCGACAATGATGATGATGATAAGAAGAGCAAGAAGAAGAATAAGAAGGAGAAGAATGACAAGATGACCTTCAAGAAGAAGAAGAAGGGCGGTTCATATGTGGTTACTTGGGATAGTGATGCTTCCACAAGTGATGATGATGATGATGATAGTGATGATGACAAGACCACTAAGAAGAAGGCTCTTACAAGCATTGCCACAAAGGAGAAGCCTTCTTTCTTCGACACTCCATCATGCTTCATGGCTAAGGCCACTAAGGTACAAACTTGTAATGATGGATGTGGTGAGAAACATTATAATGAAAATGAAAATGAAAGTGATAGTGATGATGATGAACCAACTAAAGATGAACTACTTGACATGTTAGATGATGCTAAGGAATATTTTAACATTAAGAGAAGGGAATGCAAAGACTTGCGAAAGAACTAAAAGTCCTTAAACAAGCCTTTGATGAGCTCAATGCATCTCATGAGATGCTAGAGGAAGCCTATGAGAAGCTTGACAAGGCTTACAAGAAGCTTGAAAATGCTCATTCCTCTCTATTTGATGAGCAAAATGTGAAAGAGCATGTTGAAACATGTGATGCAGGCTTACCTTGTGATATAATTGATGAATCATTCTATAAGCCTATCATTGTTGCTCCCACTAACCCTTCTTGTAGTACATCCACTTTTACCTCATCTAGTAGTGATGGTTTCACTTGTGATGCCTCACTAATGGTTGAGAATGAGACCCTCAAGAAGGAGGTCAAAGATCTCACTCATGCCTTAGGCAAAGCCTATGGTGGTGAGGACCGCTTGCTTATGTGCTTGGGTAGCCAAAGAGCTTCTCTCTACAAAGAGGAATTGGGCTATACCCCCAAGAAAGGCAAGACGGCCTTTGCTCCTCAGAAGACTAGTTTTGTGAAGAACAATGGTCGGTTTTGCACTAGTTGTAAGCAAGTTGGTCATAAAGAGCATGAGTGCAAGAACAAGAATGCTAATGTATCCTCAATTAAGCTTGATTCTATTTATGTGCTTACTAAGGGTACAAATAGTGTGAAGTCTAAGTTCATTGGTGCACCATAGATGGGAACAAAGAATAAAGTCATTTGGGGTACCAAAGAGCTTAGTGACTAACCTTCAAGGACCCAAGCAAGTTTGGGTACCTAAAAAGAATTAATCTTCTTTTGTAGGTCAATTACAAAGCCGAAGGAATGCATTAGGTTTTTTTATAGTGGGTGCACTCAACACATGACCGGTGATGCAAGAATGTTCAACTCAATCAACACTAATGACAATGATGGTTATGATAATATTACATTTGGTGACAATGGCAAAGGCAAGGTCAAAGGGATTGGTAAGATTGCAATATCCAATGACATGAGCATATCCAATGTGTTGTTAGTTGAGAGCTTGAACTTTAATTTGTTATCCGTGGCTCAATTGTGTGATTTTGGATTCAAATGCATATTTGGGGTATATAATGTAGAGATCATAAGTGTAGATGTCTCTAACTTGATCTTCAAAGGCTTTAGATATGAGAATCAATACTTGGTTGATTTCAATATTAGTGAAGCTCAATTGTCAACATGCTTGTTCACTAAATCTAGTATGGGTTGGTTATGGCATAGAAGGCTTGGTCATGTTAGAATGAAACAACTGAATAGATTGGTTAAGCATGACTTGGTTAGAGGTTTGAAAGATTTGGCACATTGATCACTGTTCTAGTGAGGAGTGGTTTGGACACCATGACACCAAACCAAGTGTTGGGAGATATAATGACCGATGACACATATAGAGATGATGATGAGAAGGAAGAAAAGAAGGAGAAGAAAGATGAGAAGAAGGATGAGAAGAAGAAGAGTGTGGTATTCAAGGCCACATCATCAAAGGGCAAGGCAATGCAAGAATCATAAAGTGAAGATGAAGACTTGAGATTTGATGAGATGGATGATGAGAAGATGACTCTCTTTGTCAAGAGATTTGGCAAGCTCATGATGAAGAAGGGCTACCGTGCTAGAAGAAAGAAGTCTTTATCTAAGAACAAGGAAGAGCCAAGAAGGTGCTTCAATTGAGGAAGCAAAGATCATCTTGTTGCTCAATGCCCATACAATAGCGACAGTAGTGATGACAACAAGAAGAACAAGAAGAAGGACAAGATGACCTTCAAGAAGAAGAAGAAGGGTGGTTCATATGTGGTCACTTGGGATAGTGATGCCTCCTCAAGTGATGATGATGATAGTGATGATGACAAGACCACCAAGAAGAAGGAACTTGCAAGCATTGCTATCAATGAGAAGCCTTCTCTCTTCGACACTCCATCATGCTTCATGGCCCAGGCCACTAAGGTACAAACTTGTGATGATAGAAGTGATGAGGAACATGATAATGAAAATAAAGATGAAAAAGAAAGTGATAGTGATGATAATGAACCAACTAAGGATGAAGTACTTGACATGCTAGATGATGCTAAAGAACACTTTGACATTAAGAGAAGGGAATGCAAAAGCTTGCGTAAGGAACTAAAAGCCCTTAAGCAAGCCTTTGATGAGCTCAATGCATCTCATCAAAGACAAGAGGAAGCCCATGAGAAGCTTGGTAATGCTCACAAGAAGCTTGAAAAAGCTTATACCTCTTTGCTTGATGAGAAAAATAAGAAGAAGCATGTTGAGACATGCAATGTAGACTTAACTTGTGACTTAATTGATGAATCATTCTATAAGTCTATCATTGTTACTACCACTAACCCTTCTTGTAGCACCTCCACTTCCACCTCTTCTACTAGTGATGGTTTCACATATGATGCCTCACTAATGGTTGAGAATGAGACCCTCAAGAAGGAGGTCAATGAGCTCGCTCACACCTTGGCTAAGGCCTATGGCGGTGAGGACCACTTGCTTATGTGCTTGTGTAGCCAAAGAGCATCTCTCTACAAAGAGGGATTGGGCTATACCCCTAAGGATGACAAGGCGGCCTTTGCTCCTCACAAGCCTAGTTTTGTGAAGAACAATGGTCAGTTTTACACTAGTTGCAAGTAAGTTGGTCATAAAGAGTATGAGTGCAAGAACAAGAGCAAAAATGCTAATGTATCATCAATTAAGATTAATTCTTTCTATGTGCTTACCAAGGGTGCAAATGTTGTAAAGGATAAGTTTATTGGTGCACCATGGATGGGCTCAAAGAAGAAAGCCTAGCATATGACACTCACTCGTTATTTGGCCATATCCACTGTAGTTCCAATCGACTGAGCTATGGGGGCACGAGAGAGGACAAGGAGTCGAGACAACACATGTAGGGTCTGGAGCACTGGTCATAGGGAGAGCAATGAGCATGGGGGCACATAGATGAGATCCATGGTGGGGTCGAGTTCCTTGCTAGGACAGCCAGGACGGGTGCTAGGGAGGGGCACCGGCATAGATTGGATGGGCGTATGGGAGGGGAGCCATGTTCGACCGAGGCTCCAGGGTATTCACCGGGGGTGCCACGCCAGGAGGGGAATAGGGTGGCGGTGTGTGGATGAAAAAAGAAGTGTGGGAGTGAATTGATGCATGAAAAAAAAATTCTAGGAAGAAGTAGGGAGCTCTTTGCACACCCTTGAGAGATGGGGCCGGGGGAGAAGATTTGGGGCCTCCATAAGTAGGAACTTGAGTAGGGCCATGTTGGATTAAGATGTTTTACTCTGGTAACAAAAAGTAGGATAAGGGCTCTGTTTGGGGTCCTTGTTGGAGATGCTCTCTAACAAACTATGGACAAATATAGTGCAAACTATTTCATTTAGCAGTCTTATAAAAAACTTAAAAATTCTTAAATTAATTATGATTGAAAACATGTGGAATCTTATAAGACCATAAATACTCGAATACATGTATACCCTAAGAAACATGTTTCTAGGACCATTAATTAACATTTATTAAAATAATCGACATATTCACCATGACAACCAACATTCATATTCTTTTAAACAGTTCAAAAATTACTCAATGGTTCTTTGTATATAGTTCTTTCTTATATATACCCAATCGTTTCGCAAAATAAAAAATATATACCTAGGATCATAGCAAAAGTTGTGTATCTAAAAAATCCATAACGATTTACAATTTGAAACAAAGATACTGGAAGAGTATTATTTATTACACATGATAAATATTAGTAATTTTATATATTTTGTAAATCTTAATAAAAATTGACTTCTTAAAACCGAGATGTGTAATCTTTTTTCGGGACAGAGGGTACACTGGCCTTAAAGTAAAGTCAGATTCTCAGTTGGGAAAGATTGACACATTCGATTCCTCTAGAGCACATATCCACAATTATTGCACATCGATTCCTCACATAGCATATATGCATGCTGCTTTCCTTCGTCATCCCATCTGCGCCGCCCAGTTGGATAGACCCGTGTCCGCCGTGTGGCACCTCCCTTGGTCAGGTTCACGGATCAACCTCATGTCATGTGGAGTCCCTCACGGACGCTGCGCTCAAGCGTTTGCCTTGGGAAAAGTCTATTTTAGCCATCTAAACTTTCGTCCGAGTTTGGTTTTGTCATTAAACTAAAAAAATCAGGAATCTTTAACTATCCAACTATTGGTATCGTTCACATTTAACATTTCAAAATATTGACTTTCAAAATTTGTAAACCACCTCACCAAAAGCACCAATCAAAACAGCAGACGGGACGAATATAAACAGTATCAATAGTTACATGGTTTATTGGCCAAAACCAGGCTCAACGTTAGTTGGATGGCCAAAAGTACACTTCTCCCTTTGCGTTGCTACGCATTGCAACACGGGCTCGTCGTTCGTCAAGCAAGTGGCCCCGAATCCCGATGCACGCACACACAATTTGCCAACCTTCAATTTCAACAACCTTTTCGAACAAAAAACATACTATCCTACACGTACCTCCTGATATGCTACACAACTTCCAGATGAAGGAGCCAGAAACAAAGAAAACGTGAGATACTAGCATGCTACAAAATCGCTCTCTAGTTCGACTGTAGGGTATAACCATTTAGGTGCCTCTTCAAGCTCCTACAAACTACGGGCATTCTGCCGAGTGTGCTTTCTCCATCTCCTCAACACATGAATGCAACCCCCAGCTCCTAACAGGTCATAGGACGCAAGGCTCAGGATGGTTGAATTTGCAATGCGTCGATGGTGGGCGCCCTGCAGACGAAAGAAATGATCTCAGCATTGTGTGCACATTTGAATTCGTTCACTCAAAAGAGGTTTTTACATGGATACCTGTAACAGGAATACGAAGATGGCAGCGTTTGCCAGTGACAGTGAAAAGCTCATCATACCCCCACGAAGCTCATTTGGCTGGTACCTACAGGGATGCAAGCTTTGTAAACAGAAACTATAAATTTAAGGCCAATGTATGTCCTTTGTTGCTGGAACCCAGAAAGATGGCCATCCCAATGGCTCCCTCTGGGCACTGCAGCGCTAGGGTCAAGTCAAGACGTCGCTGAACCTACATCCTTCCTGGCAGAGAGAGAATCAGGGGCAATCCTGGTCATTTAGTGCGCACCGAATAAAGCATCTTTAGATAACGACTATTCCTCGATCACGGAAAGATTTACGTGTTTTTATATTAAGAGAATAGAAGTTTTAATACAATAGGGTGGGCTCTTGTGATATCATTTAATAAATCTTTGTCCCTCCCTAGCTTAACGTGCATTTTTTTATTATGTATCTACTCCATCTATCATGTAATACATTGCATTCTAGGAATTTTGAGAGAAATTAAGAGAGAATATAAAAGATATATGTACCCTTATTTTATTTCCTAATCAGACGTTATCATCAACATGATTAATGGTGATTGGTTGATAAATAAAAAGTATTTAATGCAAAACTGATTCTGTCCTCCAGAATGTATGATAGTTGAGAAAAAAAAATTTAATGCTACAATGTACTATATTATAGGACGAAGGGAGTAATAAGTACATAGAAAAATGATATATGTATAAAACCAAAACGTCTTATAATTTAAAATAAAGAAAGTATATGTTTACAGCCGTTTTTTGTCGTCTAATGAAATTAGCGGCAAAAGATTTGTTGTCCTTTCTCATCAGATTTTTTACTTATGACAACTACGGTTACTCTTGCCACACTTTTCTAGTAAGAAAATTCACATGTGGGCACAAAAATTTGAGTTTATAACATGTGGGCCAAATGACTAAGGTAGACCGCCTAAGCTGTGGCGGTAAAGAAACATTGGTTAAAGAAAACTATGGTTGCCTAGGCTTAGCTATGGTAATTTTAGGCTGCAATCCAAACATGTCTAGGCTCTAGAGTAAATTAAGGGGGTGTTTGGTTCACCTAGCAGCTCCTAAATCTAGTCCATTTAGTCACTTTTTTGCCAAACACCTCGACTAAATGGGACTAAATGCCAATTAGCCAACTAGTCACCCAAAGCTTGCTAAAGGAGACTAAAAGCCCATCATGGATAGGGGTACCCCTCATCATTGCCCTATCCGAGCGCCGCTCAACCCTATCCCTTCACTCTCGCTCACTCTCTCCCTCTCGCACTCGCTCTACTCTACTCTCCGCGCCGCCGCCACCACTGCCAATGGCTATCCCTACATTGCCTCGTACCAGGGGCTCCTCCAAGGTGACAGCGTTCCCGGCGGATGAGGGCTTCCTCATGTTCGCATTGGTGCTAGATCTGGTGGCGTCCCGTTCGTTCCTCCTCGTCCGACCACAACAGCGAGCGGATCTGGAAAACGCCCGGCGTCGCGCAGAATTGTGCGCCGCACCAGGCTCGGATCTGGCGGTGCCCGTGCCGTATTGACCGTCAACCGTGTGCCGTCAGCAAGGATGCGTGGATCAATGGCTTCCGGTAGCTATTATCCTCCAACAGATGCAATGGAGCAAGAAGATGACAACGATGTTCCACCTGAGGCGAGGTTTTGCAAGTCTGATCTGTTTTTTAAGTATGATTTGTTTTGCTATGATTGTTAAGTATGTTTTGCTTTGACAAATTAGTTTGTATTTGTCTGATCTATAGACTTGCACTTGTGTGATCTATTAGGTTGTATTTATCTGATGTATTAGGTTCTATTTGTTTGATCTACAATTGTATATTTGTCTGATCTGTTGAAATGTAAATGTTTGTAGTTGTTTGATCTACAAGTGTGTATTTGTTTGATCTACATGTGTGTAGTTGTTTGTAAATATTTCACTTTTTGTTTTTTGGTCTCTGATCTGCTTCTCTACTAGTTTGACAAGGCAAATTGGTCAGATGCAAATACATTTGTATACTCTTGTCTTGCTGTTGATGAAATGAAAAAGGGCAACACAAGTAATGGGACAATGAGAAGGAGAGGTTATGATAATTTGCAAGAGTTCTATGAGCAACAAACTGGCCTTAGACATGATCTGAAATGTCAGAAGAATAGATATAGTCAGCTGAAGACCATAACAAAACAGGGGTTGGCCGCCAAGCAAACTGTCGCGGGTTCAAAACTGATTCAAGCATGTTGTTCGAGTCAGTGTCAGAGTACAGGGCTCCGGTGGCTCAGGTGGACTCAGGAACACAAGAATCACGCAGAGGAGACACAACAGTTTATCCTGGTTCGGGCTAATTTGGTCCCAACATCTAGCAACTGATGATCCTTATACTCAAGAGCACCCAAAATTGGGTGTTATAATAGAGTGTAAAGGAAGAAGATTTGGTAGAGGGTTAGCTCGGTGCTAATCATAAGGTTGCCTCACCACCGGTAGAGCCTTCCCCCTCATCAGAGAGGAGGAAGATGACGTGATGCGGTGGATGAGAGGCTCTCAGTGTCCGTCTCCTAGTTGCCTTGCTCTTCGTGCAGAGCAGAGGCAGATGGAATAGAGTGTCTGGCCATCGAAAATAGGATCCTCCCCCTCTAGGTCCGACCTTATCCCTTATATACTGAGATAGGTAGGGTACATGGCAGTTTGGGGGCTTAGTCTATGGTCTACATGCGCCGGAGTCCAGGAGGGTCTTGCAGCGGTGCGCCATGGACCATCGCGGTGTCTTCGAGCCGAAGAAGCCTTGGGCGTCGTCCGAATGCTCTGTTCTGACACTCTGCGTGTCAGGCAGTGTCAGCTTGGACCGGCCTTCCCTGGGTGAGACCTTCTAGAGTCTTCTTGGTGGTGGAAGAGGTCAGCTCTAGGGGCTGACGCATGGACCAAGAATTCCACGAGCCCCCAAAGGCCATGGAAAGCTTTGTCTTCTTGTATCACGCCCTAAACCTGACCCTATCGGAGGAGCAGTTGGTAGGGCCACGCTTGGGGAGCGGTGCCAAGGAGCCCCCGAGCATCGGTAGTTTGGGCCCGTCTTCTTGTGCCCAGGCCTTGGCTAGCGTCATGAGCCGAGCATTAGCCAAGGGCCAGTCTTGGTCATGCCGTAGATCGGGAGCCCAAGGCTCGGAAAAGCTCCCAAACCCTAGGCGGAGGCTGCGGTCGAGTCAGGCTCGGCCGGATCTCCTTGCCAGAGGGTGCGCACGAGCGTGCCTGATGGGTATAGCCACCAAGCCCCCGGGTGATCCTGAAGGGGTCGGTCGGGGGGTCTTCTTCGTTCAGGAACCATTAGACCCGAGGCTTAACATACCTATATGTTAGGATCTCATCAGGAGCCTCAAAGCCCCAGTTTAGTTTTGGTGAATTGATGAAACCCTAAGCGCTAACCTAGTTTATCAAAGCGATCATGAGATAGGTAACACTATTCCAAGTGGTGGAGCAATGTTGAAGATCATGATGATGGTGTGACCATGGTGATGATGAAGTGCTTGGACTTGGAAAAGAAGAAAGAGAAAAACAAAATGGGCTCAAGGCAAAGTTGAAATTCATAGGGCCATTTTGTTTCATGGATCAAGACACCTAGTGGGTGTGATCACATTTAGGATAGATAGCCATACTATTAAGAGGGGTGAAACTCATCGTGAAATGCGGTGATTAAAGTGCCACTAGATGCTCCAACTCATTACATATGCATTTAGATCTAGTGGAGTGCTAACATCCTTGAAAATGTATGTGAAAATATGCTAACACATGTGCACAAGGTGATACACTTGGTGGTTGGCACATTTGAGCAAGGGTAGAGAAGTTGGTGAAGTGGAGGAGGTGTTTATCAATGTTTTTCAGTGACCGAACGCTGAGCTCGGTGTGACCAGACTTAGCCGGTATGCCCGGTCAGTACTGAGCAGTGAAGTGCCCAGCTTTAGTGAGTGATCAGATGTAGGGACGCTTGTGCATCTAGTCGAGGATGACGTATGGTGACGATAGCAGAAATCTGGGCACGCAGAGGTGAAGGCAGGATCGAATGTTGCCGTGTGTCCGGTCAGGGTGGACCTGATGCGTCCGATCGCTGTTTTGATGCTCAGGGAGCTCTCTGGAAATGACCTGATGCTAGGAAGCCGCGTTGATCGGTGTGTCCGGTCATCTGTTAGTGGCGTGCATGGTTCTGTTGATTTGACGCGGTCATGGTGCGTTCGGTCTCTGCGCGCTGAGTCCGGTCGTCACTGAACGCACGTAGGAATGGCTACTAGCCGTTGGCATCATGTGGACGAGGTTGAACCGAGGGGGCATGTGGCATGCATCACGCTACCGAACGCTGGGTGGCGTGTGTCCAGCCATCTCGACCGGCGCGACCGGTCGTTGCGCAGTGGGCTGCCCCAAGAGCCCAACAGCTCTATTCGTGGGGGCTCTCTATTTAAGCCCGTTGGCCAAATCAAGCTCAATTTCTTGGCCATTTGCATTGACATAGCAACCTTGTGAGCTTAGCTAAAGCCCTCTCACTCATCTCCATCATTGATTCTTTATCTTTGTGAGATTGAGAGTGAATCCAAGTGCATTGCTTGAGTGATTGCATCTAGAGGCACTTGGTGTTCGTGTTTCGCTGTGGAGATATCTTGGTTTGTAAGCATCGTACGTGACAACGTGCACGAAATCTTCTGAAATTTTTATCATAGCCTCTACATATGATATCACGGCATCTCAATAAGTTTCGTGATTTTCATACTTCGTTTGCTTTTTATAGAATTTAAAAACACTTCGCACGCAAGTTCGCGGTCATGTTTCGTGAACAAGATGTCCAAAATTTCGGGTACGTTCCCGGATACGGCCTCACACTACACTCAGTAACATGACTATCATTTTTTGAATCATTAAATTCCATTATTCGTACCACGTGCAGTTCAAAATTATATTTTTCAAAAAAATTTAAGTAAATGAAATAAAGTAACTTAATATATCAAAAAGCCATAAAAAATCCCCAAATTCTAACTAGGAGTTCTTGGTGCTGATCAAAGGGATGCACAAAAAATTTGGAGGCCAAAAACAAAAAAAAACTTTGCCGAGTGCTGGGGCATGGCACTCGGCAAAGGAGGTCTTTGCCGAGTGCCACGGATAAGGCACTCGGCAAAGAGGGTTTGGATTTTTTTAAAAAAAATTCCTCTTTGCCGAGTGCCTGCATAGGGCACTCGGCAAAGACATTTAAAAAAAAATCTTTGCCGAGTGGCGTGATAGGGGCACTCGGCAAAGTATTTTTTTTCCAAAAAAAGACATTTTTTTTAAAAAAAATCTTTGCCGAGTGCCGTGCCAGGGGCACTCCGCAAAGTATTTAAAAAAAAATTTGCCGAGTTCCAGATCTGGGACACACGGCAAAGAATTTTTTTTAAAAAAAATTAAATCTTTACCGAGTGCTAGATTTGGGACACTCGGCAAAGAATTTTTTTTTTAAAAAAAATAAATCTTTGCCGAGTGCCTCCCTGATCTGGCACTCGGCAAAGAGCCGTTCTGGACTTATGTGAATTGGTCGGTAGGGGGCAGACAGACAGACACCACAGCCCGCTACCATCGCCCGCGCTCGCCCCCACCTGCACATGGCCTTCCTCGGCCTGCCCCGGCCAGTGCCTCGCCTCGACCGCCTAAGGCTGGCCTGCCTATCCATCGCTACCAAGATCTGCCATGCCTGCCACCGCCTGCGGCCGCCCAGCCCGGCCCTCTCATCGACCGGCCCTACCCCCGACCGCGCCCGTGCCCGACCCCATTCCCGACTCCGACGACCCCGACTCCGACCCCGACGCCGCCCGACCCCAATGCCGCCCGCCCCTACCCCCGGCGCCCGTCAGGTATGCCTTCTCTCTTTTTTGTTGTCATGGTAGTGATAGTTGTAGTAGTATTAGTTGTACTAGTAGTGCTAGTGGTAGTAGTAGTAGTATTAGAAGTAGTGGTAGTAGTAGTACAACTAGTGGTAGTAGTAGTAGTAGAATTAGTGGTTGTAGTAGTAGAAGTAGTGGTAGTAGTAGTAGTAGAACTAGTGGTAGTAGTTGTAGCAATAGTGGTGGTAGTAGTAGTAGCAATAGTGGAAGTAGTAGTAGAAGTAGTGGTACTACTTGGATATATTCTTCTGCATGGATTGATATCCAAATTACATGGTGTCGGTGTTTAGGACCGGGGGGTCCTCAACCAACAAGTGAATTTGAACTGCGTGCCCCTAATCCTGGATGGTGATGCAAAGAGACACAGGGTTTATACTGGTTCAGGCAATTGGTGCCCTACGTCCAGTCTGAGAGATCGATCTTGTATTCCTCGCACCGAAGTGCTTGTAGTAGGGGGTTACAAGCTGGGTGAGAGAGGGAGCTAGTCCCAGGTCTCGGCGTGGAACGGTGCGAGCTGCTTGAGACGTTGCTCTCAGGCAGCTTGGGAGAGCGGGTGTTACAGAGTGTTGCTTGGGCGTGTGTGAGAGCGTGGTTCTTTCGTATGTTTTTTCACCCCTAGAGCTATCCCTGGCTGCTTCCTTTTATAGCCGCAAGGAGGGAGCCAGGAGTACATGAGTGAGCTACACGTGGAGCCTACTGTAGTTCAGTCCTGTAGCAGCATGGTGTTGGGAACGGCGATCGATACCTGACTAGCACGTCATGCTGGCCAGGCTCGAGGTTGTTGAGGTCGTGGGGGTCCTTGTTGATGTCTAGTCAGTATGGCCTCCACTGTAGGAGACATGCCGTGCCTTGTGGATTCTTTTCTTGGTGGAGTGCCGAGGCTTGGCGGGTGCTGTAGCTGATCGTGCCAAGGCCTGTTTTACTGAGGCCTCGGAGGTGACCCGTGTATGATGCGGGGGTCTCGGTGGTCAGCGTCGTACCCGGTTCAGGTGGAAAAGTGCGGAGCGTGTGTCCACAGGGCACGGTAATCCCTACACCGTCAGTAGGGGATGGTAAAAAGGAGATTTGACCGCTGTCCCATCGCCCCTGTTGTGGTACCCTGCCAGTCGTGGCTAACGTAGTAGGTGTGACCAGGCGCACTTAAACGGATGGGATGGCTCGCCAGAGGGACGGTTGAGGCGGAGGTGACGAGGATACGGGACGAGCCCAGCCTCGGCCGAGGCAGAGAAGGAATAGTACATCTGAGGCCCTACCGGGGGGTCTCGAATGAGGCGGAGGACGAGCAGTTGGGCTTTCATGCTGATTCCGAGACTACAGGGACCCGGACATGACCCTCCACGCCGCTTTGTCCTTGGCACAGGAGTTAGGTGGCATAGGGCAGTACGGGTGTCAGCAGGGGGCACAGTGGCAGGTAACCCCTGCTGCGCCCGGTCCCCTATCCTGTTGGTCACTCTGCCTGTGCTGTGCCACCGTGCGGCTGACGTTGCGGGAGTAGTTGGGCGCATTAACTGGATGTGACGTTTTGTCAGAGGAGTCGGTCGGGTCGGAGGTGACAAGGTTGTTGCCGAGCCCAGCCTCTAGCGAATCGGAGAATTGGTATCCCGTCCGAGGCTTTGCGGGGTGGGGCCTCGGCGGGGCGGAGAGCTTTGGCCTTTTGTCTGAGGCCTCGGCACAAGCCTCGGGCGAATCGGAGAATCTGTCGAGACCTCGTGGTTGTTTTTTTTGGCTTTGATTTTTGCAAGGCTTAAGCAATGTTTTTGGTTCTTGCTTAGGGTACCCCTTCTTGTGGTATCCGACAGTAGCCCCTGAGCCTCGGGAGGGGTGCGGGCACTTTCCTGAGGTTTTGACGAGACTCGGCTCACAGCAGCTCCTGTCGGGATTGTGTTTTGTACTCAGTGGTTCCGGTGGGTGCGCGTGAGCGCACCCGCCGGGTGTAGCCCCCGAGGCCGTGGAGGAGTGGGTTTACTCCTCCAGGGGCTTTTGCTCCGTTGAGCAAGGAGTTTTATCGTGTTTGCTGGGCCCACGAATGCGAGTTCGGGTCGCTCGGACTTGGCCTAGTTGCAGGAAGAACCCCCAAGCCTCCGCACGGAGCGAGAGGGCGATCAGTGGTTTCCTTGTCTTTTTTTTGACGGCCCTCACGCTTCTTTTTTGCTCGGAAGGAGGGGTTTGTTTGCCGAGCCCCCTCGAGTGCGAGCCTAGGTCGCTGGGTCTCGGCAAGGTTTGTAGGGAGAGCCCCCGAGCCTCCACACGGAGCGAGAGGGCGGTCAGGAGTTCCCCTAGCTTTTTATGCGACCCTCGCGCATCCTTTTCGCTCGGAAGGAGGGGAGGAATATGCTAGGCTACCCTCGGTGGGCGCGAGCGGTGACACTTCCGGTGAGCTGCTATCGGGTAAGTCCGAGTGGAGGTCCACGCCCCATTCAATAGGGGTCAGCTAGTGGTCCAGAGACGCACTCCAAAAAGTACTAGAGGGCTTCTCTAGTGGGTCCCAGGGCCATTCAATTGGCCCCGGGGGCTCGGCGCCTCCCTACGGTGGGATCCCATTTGGAGAACTCCCTGCTGGTCTCGGACACGACTTAGGGCATCCCGAGCGATCGCTTGCTCGGGCCTCGGCCATGTACGGGCTCGCCCATACCTGTCCCTGACTCTGTTATCCTGGGGTGGCTGTTGAAACCCTCAGGGGTCCAGCCTTTGAACCCCTGGACCGTAACGGGCTCGGCGCCCTTTTTGTCACGTTTTTCTGAATCTCTAAGTGCGAGCTTGGGTGGCTTGCTTTCGTTTTGGGTGCAGGATGAGCCCCCGAGCCTCCGTACGGAGCGAGAGGGCGATCAGGAGTTCCCCTGGCTCTTTAGGCGACCCTCGTGCATCCTTTTCGTTCGGAAGGAGGGGGTTGTTTGCCGAGCCCCCTCGAGTGCGAGCCTGGGTCGTTGGGTCTCGGCAAGGTTGCAGGGAGAGCCCTCGAGCCTCCGCACGGAGCGAGAGGGCGGTCAGGGGTTCCCCTGGCTCTTCATGCGACCCTCGCGCATCCTTTTCGTTCAGAAGGAGGGGTTGTTTGCCGAGCCCATCGAGTGCAAGCCTAGGTCGCTGGGTCTCGGCAAGGTTTGTAGGGAGAGCCCCCGAGCCTCCGCACGGAGTGAGAGGGTGGTCAGGAGTTCCCCTGGCTTTTTATGCGACCCTCGCGCATCCTTTTCGCTGGGAAGGAGGGGTTTGTTTACCGAGCCTCCTCGAGTGCGAGCCTAGGTCACAGGGTCTCGGCAAGGTTTGCAGGGAGAGCCCCTGAGCCTCCGCACGGAGCGAGAGGGCGGTCAGGAGTTCCCTTGGCTTTTTATGCGACCCTCGCGCATCCTTTTCGCTCAAAAGGAGGGGTTTGTTTGCCTAGCCCCCTCGAGTGCGAGCCTAGGTCGTAGGGTCTCGGCAAGGTTTGCAGGGAGAGCCCCCGAGCCTCCGCACGGAGCTAGAGGGCGGTCTGGAGTTCCCCTGACTTTTTATGCGACCCTCGCGCATCCTTTTCGCTCAGAAGGAGGGGTGGAATATGCCAGGCTACCCTCGGTGGGCGCGAGCGATGACACTTCCGGTGAGCTGCTATCGGGTAAGTCCGAGTGGAGGCCCATGCCCCATTCGATAGGTGTCGGCTAGTGGTCCAGAGAGGCACTCCAAAAGTACTAGAGGGCTTCTCTAGCGGGTCCCAGGGCCATTCGATTGGCCCCGGGGGCTCGGCGCCTCCCTACGGTGGGATCCCATTCGGAGAACTCCCTACTGGTCTCGGACACGACTTAGGGCATCCCGAGCGATCGCTTGCTTGGGCCTCGGCCATGTACGGCTCGCACATAGCTGTCCCAAACTCTGTTGTCCTAGGGCGGCTGTCGAAACCCTTGGGGGTCCAGCCTTCGAACCCCTGGACCGTAATGGGCTCGGCGCCCAGTTCCTTAGCCTGGAAGGAATCGGCTGGGGGAATATTCCCCTCCCATTGGCTGACAACGGCAGGCGCGCCTTTTGAGGCGGTTTCTCAGGGCCTGTCGTTGCTGCGGTTGGAAGCGACGCGGTGTCAGTGGGCAGGACATAACCGTCCGTGCGATTAATGAGGAAAAGGTGGGCGCGTGGGTGGTGAAATCGGATCTGGATTAACTGTGCCTGGACTCGAGGGAAACTTCCCCAATTTCATCCTTTCCCTGCATAAACACGAAATGAGCCTAGCCCCTCCCCTCCTTACCTTGCCCGTACTTGCCCTTTCTGCCTTCGAGCCATTGCCAAGAATAGAGAGCGCCGGGGAGAAGAAGGGAGAAGAGCGAGAGAGCGAGAGAGAGAGAGAGACTTACCGCCGTAGCCCTCATTCTCCATCACGCAATGGCCGGCGGCCCTCCTGTCATCCTCCCGGTGGATCCTTGGGAGCCGTCCGACATGTCCGTGGAGGTGCTGTAGTCGCTCATCGATGATGGCCTTCTCCGTCCGATCACCGACCCCGATAGGCCGGAGTGGATTGCTCCGTTGGGCGAGCCAGAGCTGAGGCCACGCGAAGGGTACATCGTGAGCTTCGTATCTTTCCACGAGCGTGGTCTCGGCGTGCCGGTGGACCGATTCATGCGGGCGCTCCCGCATTACTACGGGGTGGAGCTACACAACTTCAACCCCAACTCTATCGCGCAGGTGGCTATTTTTGTCGCCGTCTGCGAGGGGTATCTGGGGATTGCCCCCCATTGGGAGCTGTGGCTCCATCTCTTCCGAGCAGGGCATACCACCAAGTCGGCGGGTACGGCGGGTACAAGGAAGATGGTGAGGGCCGGCGGCTGCACTCTCCAGGTGCGCCAAGACCGGCAGCACCTTTACATCCTGGCCCAGGTCGCGTCAACCAATCGCCGCTGGTACACTAGCTGGTTCTACCTCCGCAACAATGACGGCGGACTTCCCCCCTACACCAGGCGGATCGTGGAGGACTGTCCGGAGAAGTGGAGGTATGGCGTCCCGAGGGAGGAGCAGCCCAAGCTGCAGCCGCTCCTGGAGGGGCTGGACAGGCTGCGGAGCCGCTGCCTTACGATGGCTGTGGTCGTGGCGGCCTTCCACCACCGGAGGGTGCTACCGCTGATGGCTCGGCGGCGGCGCCTATTTGATATGAGACCGGATGAGCCGATCGAGGGCATCCAGATGTCTGCCGCCGCCCTCTCCGATGAGGTGGTTCTACGTCGGGTGAGGGAGACAGTGGATGGGAAGCTGAAGAGCGGTGGTCTGACCCACATCGTCATGCCCCCGTCACAGGGGTATCTCTCCCTGGTAAGTCACGCGCCGCTGCAGCCCCCGAGGCCTCCTCGTTCCTCACCGTTTTCCCATTTCCTTACTTGCGTTCGCCGTTCCTGTAGGGAATGAGGGATGTGCGAGCCTCCCCGCTACCCGTTCCTGAGGACGCAAGGCGGCGGGCGGCGAACCGAGCACATGCCGAGGCACAGAAGAAGAAGAAGGACGCCAAGGAGGCAAGGCGCAACAAGAAGATACTCGAGCGCGAAGCGCTGGAGAAATGCCGCAGGCGTCAAAAGCATGGCGGTCTCCCGGTGGAGTCGTCTCCGTCGCCGTCGCTATCGGAGGATTCTTTGGACGAAGATGGCGGGATCGAGAGGGGGCGAGGTCCCCTGGACCATCTCCCCAATGTCGAGGAGACAGTGCTCGGGGCGTTGGCGAGCAGCCCGATGTTTCCAAGGGGAGGAGGAGATGGCGCCCCAGGGTCGGCGATCGCTCACCCCGCGTCCGAGGCTGATACGCCCGAGCTACGGGCACTAGGGAAGCGTGCCGTCAGCCCGGTGGGATCGACGGTAGTGGTGGAGCAGGCGGCAGTGGGGGCGATGCAACTGCCCCCGCAGAGGGTCGAGGGGGCACCAGAGTCCGACGAGGGTCGGCTGGCACTAGTGGATACCGTGGCCGTGCCTCCGCCACCGCCGCCGCCATTGCAGAGGAGAGTCGCGGTGCCGAAGCGGCTGCAACCCCGCTCGAGGTGAGTGTTTTTTCAGCGACGTTCGCATCGTCTCCTGCTCGCTTCATGGTCATATGCTGACCAAGTGGGTGTTTTGCCTTTAGTCGGAAGCGTCGGGTGGAGGTGCCAGCCTTGGCGCCGCACAAGGCACTCAAAGTGAGCGCCAGTCCTACTGCTCAACAGGCGGAAGAGGCGCAAGCCACCGTGCAGTGTGGTGCGGCGTCGGCCGGGGCCGACCTAGAGGGGCCGGTCGCTCAGGTCCTAGGGGCCGGTCGCTCAGGAAGGGCGGCCATGGAGCAGACGGAGGAGGAAGGGCCTATGCCACGTGTTGCCGAGGCCCACGAGTCCGATGGGGCCGGGGCGCCCCCAGTCACCGAGGCCGGGAGCAAAGCCGAGGCCCCTGGGACTTCCGAGGCCAAGATGGTTGAGGCGAGCGAGGCGGGCCCGGTGGCCCAAGATTCGGAGATGGAGGTGGGGCAACCTTTGGTGCCGCCCCTAGCCCAAGGCCTGCCACCGTCGCAGGAGAGCGCCCGGGAGGTGGAGGTTTAGGCGACCTCTCCTAACGATACTTCCCGGGGGAAGGGGCGGCAGATGTCGAGGCGGCCAGCACCGCCGAGCAGCCAGTTCCGGCTTCTGGCGAGGGAAACTCAGCCCTCGCGCGGGTATGACCCGAGCGCCGTGGGTGGAATCACCCGCATGTATCGTGGCTGAGCTGGGACGACCCGGAGGGGGAGCCTCTATTCGCCCTCGAGGATGCGGTCGAGGGGGGGCGCTAGAGCTCCTTCGAGCAATATCGCCGGCTGGCGGTGCAGTCGCTGCGAACGGCGCTGTCCGTCATGGACGACAATCTGCCCGGCGTCGCTTAGGTATGCGTCTTCTTTTCTCGTGCGGTGTCGTCTTGTTCTGAGTCTTTTCGCAATGCATGACCCCTGTTCTACCTATCTAGGAGCTCGAGGCCCGGTCTCTCAGGAAGTCATTGTTCCTCCGTCAGGAGAGGGACGTCTAGGACTAGCTTGGGCAGTAGAAGGACCTGCTCACCAACGCCAACAAGCTTCTGTCGGCGCGGAGCGCGGAGGTGGAGGACCTCTGCCTTTGCTGTGTAGATATGAAAGCCGAGGCGGCCACGGCTCGGGAGCAGGTCCCCCCTTTGGCGGCATGAGTCAAGGAGCTAGGGGAGGAGCTGACCCGGGCGGCCGGCGAGCGGGACATCCTCTTATCCCGGGCTGACGAGGCCCTCAAGGCGGCCGAGGCCTCCTGGGTCGATGCCTTGGCTTGGAAGGGGAAGTACGAGGGTGAGTTATATTCCCTTCATTTTGCTTGTTTTTTCTTACGTTCGGCCCCTAACTCCCCAGTGTGGTACAAAGCTGGAGAAGGAGGCTTCCCGGGCAACCGTGGCCTCTCAGGTCGAGGTCCAGCACTGGAAGGGGAAGGCCGAGGCCTCTTAGGTCGAAGTCCAGCACTGGGAAGAGAAAACCAAGGGTGAGTCCCGTAGGGCTTTGCACGTTTCTGGCCTATTTTTCTTTCTCGCTTAACCGTGTCCTGCGTATTCTGGCGCAGTGTTGGAGAAAGAGGCTTCTCGAGTGGCTGAGGCTTAAGTCGTAGTGCAGGCAGCGCTCGAGGCCGAGACCGGGGAGCATGACACGCTGCAGAGAGCAGCTCATACCGTCTGCGAGGCCCTGGAGGTTGAGGGGGTTCAGTCGGGTAGCTCTCTCAGGAGCCGCCTAACCGCGTTGAGTGGCCAAGTGCGGGAGCGACTTCGGGCGGCGTTGCATACGGGCGTCAAGCATGCCCTGGCCGTCGTCTCCTCACACTACACCATCAACCTCGAGGTCGTCAGTGATGGTTACATCTTGCTTGATGATGATGAGGAGGTCGATGAGGAGGTCACGAAGCTGATGGAGGCGACTGAGGCCCCCGGTGCGGCGCTGGCTAGCTGTTCGAAGAAGAGGTGGTTCCTTCCGCGTCGGCCGTCGATGTACGAGGCCCTGAGCTTTGACCTGGGCCAAAGGGGGCCATGTAAACGAATTGAGTTATTGTTGTGTCGTGACGTTTGTGGCCGTCGAGGCCTTTGAAGTACTCGTGCGTACGTTTTTTTAATCGGTTTATATTGTTTGTCCAAGCCTCTACCCTCTGCCCTATTTCTAGACAAGTCCTTTGCAAACGACTTCCTCGAAACCTGAGCTGCCCCTCTGGCGAGGGAGTTGCCGTAGCCTAGAGGCATAAGCAGTCTCGTGGCTCGGCCGGCCTTTTGCATTCGAGGGGCGCTTTCGGTCCTTAGATTTTTTACAATCGACCTGTCAGAGTGCGCGAGAGAGTTTGGCGTGGAAATTTATTCGAAAAATGATTTAAAAAATAGTGCCTAGGACTTAGGGGGTTCCCCCCGCTTCTAGCCCCCTAGGGAGGCTCGGTTCTGCAGAGGCAGAGCCGAGCCTCATTTATAGCGTTATCGCAACGTCGATCCCCCGTCGATGGGGGGCGGTTTCTCAAAAATTAGAACTAAAGGACGCTTCTTTAATATATTTCGAGAAAAAATGTATACAACGCTTGGAAGTTTAAGGGTAGAAACGACGTAGCTGTTCTATGTTCCAAGCATTGGTGAAGATTTCGCCCTTCTCGTTGGCTAGCTTGTAGGTCCCGGGTTTTAGCACTTGGGCGACGATGTACGGCCCTTCCCATGGCGGGTCAACTTGTGGCGGCCCTTGTTGCTCTGCCTTAGTCTCAGCACTAGGTCGCCCACCTTCAGGTCTCGGCTTCGGATGCGCCAGGCTTGATAGCGTCGTAGGGCTTGCTGGTACTTGGCTGAATGTAGCAGCGCAACATCTCAGGCTTCCTCCAGTTGGTCGAGGGCGTCCTCGCGGGTAGTGCGGTTGCTTTGCTCGTTGTAAGCCTACAGCCTTGGGGAGCCATACTCCAAGTTAGTGGGGAGGATGGCCTCGGCTCCATAGACCAGGAAGAACGGCGTGAACCCCGTGGCTCGGCTTGGTGTATTCCTCAGGCTCCAGATGACCGACGGGAGTTCGACCAGCCATTTCTTGCCGAATTTCTTCAACCGATTGTATATCCTTGGCTTGAGGCCCTATAGAATCATGCCGTTGGCACGTTCTTCTTGGTCGTTCGTCCTAGGGTGTCCTATGGCCGACTAGACCACACGGATGTGGTGGTCGTCACAGAACGTCAGAAATTTATGTCCGGTGAATTGTGTCCCATTGTCGGTGATGATGGTGTTTGGAACCCCGAACCTGTGGACGATATCAGTGAAGAACAATACCGCTTGCTCGGATTTGATTTGAGTGATCGGACGAGCTTTGATCCATTTGGAGAACTTGTCAATAGCTACCAACAAGTGGGTGTAGCCCCTGGGGGCTTTCTGTAGAGGCCCAACCATGTCCAGTCCCCACACGGTGAACGGCCACGTGATGGGGATGGTTTGGAGGGCTTGAGCCAGGAGGTGCGTCTGCCACGCATAGTATTGACATCCCTCGCAGGAGTGTACCAGCTTGGTGGCGTCGGCAACCGCCGTTGGCCAGTTGAACCCTTGGCAGAAGGCGTTTCCGATGAGCGTCCGAGGCGCAGCATGGTGCCCACAGGCTCCCGCGTGCAAGTCCCAAAGTAGGGCTTGGCCTTCCTCGGTGGTGATACATCATTGGAGGACGCCAGATGGGCTTCGTCTATACAACTCGTCGTTGCAGACGACGTAAGTTTTGGCTCGTCGCGCCAGCCATTGGGCCTCGGTCCTGTCCGCAAGAAGCACTCCTTAAGTGAGGCGATCAAGGAGGGGGACCCGCCAGTCCACCCTTCGGTCAGCCTCGGGAGGCCTTGCATCGACTTCCATGGCCTCGGGCTCAGCTGCTGGGGTCTCGGTAACAGAAGGGGCACTGATGGGCGTTTCGAGGTGTCCTCCCGCCGTCGAGACACGGAGCTTTCGACCTGCTGTACCACGGCGGTCTCGAGAAGGTCTCGGAGCTCACCGCGAACCCATCGCCCCTCTATGGTAGAGGGCTCGGGCATCGCTCGGACTAGCATTGCCACTGCCGCGACGTTCTGGCTAGCACGATTGAAGATTGGGGGTTGCTCACTCCCTTCGTCATCGTTAATGCGGCGGTGCACGTCGTCGGCCCTCCGCCGGGCCCTTCCGCCATCACCGCTACCTCGCTGCTCCTGCTCGAGAGTGTCTTGGAGCTGATACGGCAGGAGTCGGTCTTGGTCGACCTTTGCCTAGAGCTCGCGGAGCTGCTCTAGGTCTAGGCGTCGGAGTTCCTCGGGGGCGGCGTTCATGTTCCGTGCCGCTCGAAGCTCGACGAGCGGGGGTGTGGCGTCGCCCGCCCTTTGGTGGGGCGGGGAGCGGTTGCCTACCCCTTCATGCTCATTACTTGCCCTTGGCATTCCGAGCCCGATGTGGAAGCACTCTCGAGTGGGATCGTAAGTGCCTTCGTCATCGGAGTCGGAGTAGCCGAAGCAGTAGTCGCTTGCGGCCAAAAAGCGGCGCATAGCCTCAGGGTCGCAAAGCCCAGAGAAGTCTGCTCCGGCCCACGCCTCGTCCTCCTCCGAGGAGTCGGTGTGGGTGTGAGCCGAGGTTGTGGCCGAAAAGTCAAGGGCGAAACGTTGGTGGCGCCCTGGGGGCTCTGTGTGAGCAGAAGCGTAGGCAGAAGCGTAGGCGGCGGCGGTATTTCTCAACCCGAAAGGGTATGGAGACGGGGCCACCGCCGGGCCCTGCTCTGTTGGAGTTGGCTCCTCAGGTGGTGGCGGTGCGGAACTTGACGACGAGGCGTCGCTGCACGTCACCGGTGTCTTTCCCTTGCCCAAGCCTAGGCCAGACAGGTCCCCAACTAGGGACCTCGTACCAACAACTAGGCACGGGATATCGACAGAGCGCGGCACGTCACCCTGAGGTCGTGCGGTGTCGGGGTGGTCCTGCTCGCGTCGTGCCTGGCGAGCGCGATGAGAGCGGCGGCCCGGGCGCCGCCTGCGCTCGGGCTGCTGGTGCGCAACGCCGTCGCCGGCCAAAGGGGCTCTGGGTGGGAGTACTAGGTCGTACTCACGTCCTAGAGATATGAACTCTAGGCTCCCGAACTAGATCACCGTGCCAAGACGTAGTGGGCGTATAGGGTCAGCCATCCGGAACTTGTTGGGACGATCAAGTTAACACGCAGAGGCCCCTACCTGGCGCGCCAACTGTCGGTGTTTCGGACCGGGGGGTCCTCAACCAACCAGTGAATTTGAACTGCGTGCCCCTAATCTCGGATGGTGATGCAAAGAGACACAAGGTTTATACTGGTTCATGCAATTGGTGCCCTACGTCCAGTCTGAGAGATCGATCTTGTATTCCTCGCACCGAAGTGCTTGTAGTAGGGGGTTACAAGCTGGGTGAGAGTGGGAGATAGTCCTAGGTCTCGGCGTGGAACGGTGCGAGCTGCTTGAGACCTTGCTCTCAGGCAGCTTGGGAGAGCGGGTGTTATAGAGTGTTGCTTGGGCGTGTGTGAGAGCATGGTTCTTTCGTATGTTTTTTTCACCCCTAGAGCTATCCCTGGCTGCTTCCTTTTATAGCCGCAAGGAGGGAGCCAGGAGTACATGAGTGAGCTGCACGTGGAGCCTACAGTAGTTTAGTCCTATAGCAACATGGTGTTGGGAACGGCGATCGGTACCTGACTGGCGCGTCGTGCTGGCTAGGCTCGAGGTTGTTGAGGTCGTGGGGGTCCTTGTTGATGTCTAGTCAGTATGGCCTCCACTGTAGGAGACATGCCGTGCCTTGTGGATTCTTGACTTGGTGGAGTGCCGAGGCTTAGCAGGTGCTGTAGCTGATCGTGCCGAGGCCTGTTTTGCCGAGGCCTCGGAGGTGACCCGTGTATGATGCGGGGGTCTCGGTGGTCAGCGTCGTACCCGGTTCAGGTGGAAAAGTGCGGAGCGTGTGTTCGTAGGGCACGGTAATCCCTGCACCGTCAGTAGGGGATGGTAAAAAGGAGATTTGACCGCTGTCCCATCGCCCCTGTTGCGGTACCCCGCCAGTCGTGGCTGACGTAGTAGGTGTGACCAGGAGCACTTAAACGGATGGGACGGCTCGCTAGAGGGACGGTTGAGGCGGAGGCGACGAGGATACGGGACGAGCCCGGCCTCGGCCGAGGCGGAGAAGGAATAGTACATCTGAGGCCCTGCCAGGGGGTCTCGGACGTGGCGGAGGACGAGCAGTTGGGCTTTCATGCTGATTCGGAGACTACAGAGACCCGGACTTGACCCTCCACGCCGCTTTGTCCTTGGCACAAGAGTTAGGTGGCACTCTGCCTGTGCTGCGCCACCGTGCAGCTGACGTTGCAGGAGTAGTTGGGCACATTAACTGGACGTGATGTTTTGTCAGAGGAGTCGGTCGGGACGGAGGTGACGAGGTTGTTGCCGAGCCCAGCCTCGGGCGAATCGGAGAATTGGTATCCCGTCCGAGGCTTTGTGGGGCGGGGCCTCGGCGAGAGGGCCTTGGTGAGAGGGCCTCGGCGGGGCAGAGAGCTTTGGCCTTTCGTTTGAGGCCTCGGCGCAAGCCTCGGGCGAATCAGAGAATCTACCAAGACCTCGTGGTTATTTTTTTTGGCTTTGATTTTTGCAAGGCTTAAGCAATGTTTTTGGTTCTTGCTTAGGGTACCCCTTCTTGTGGTATCTGACACATGGCTTCTCTTGAGACATATGTGCTTGTCGGCCGTCGTGCCGCTGTTTTTTGCAGGTTTTGGAAACCTCACCGTGTAGGGGAGGTTCTGCCAAACTTTTTTTAAATGACAGTATTTTGTTCCATTTTTGTAGAAAAGAGCTCGTCAGAGCCGAGTCGGAGTTCCTGTCGCCGTGCCGGTCTGCCTGCACCACGCCGCCTCGGCACTGCACCGACCCACCATGGCCTCGCTAGCCTGACTCCACCGCCACCCTAAGTATAACCCCTCTTTCCGTATCATGGTCATAGATCGCGTAACCTAGTTAGGTGTCTCCCGTTCGAAAGAGATATGGTTGGAGGTATGCAGATCTTTGCATATCTATGACCGTATCTATTTTGGATTGTCCACGTTTTTTGGACAGCCCGCAGATGCGTAGATGGGTTAGTTTCCATGGTCTGCTCTGGTCCGAGATAGAGTTTCGGCATCACCTCCCTGTTGTTCTCCAGATACGCACACTTCTTTGGCAAGACGTGTATCTGGAGAACAGCGGGGAGGTGCTGCCGAAATTTTATCTCCGATAGGAGTAGAGCATGGAAACTAACCTCATCTACGCATCCGTAGGTGGGATTAGGACCTATCCTCACCTATTAGATAGTAGGAACACCATGTAGATGCAATTGATGGTTACATTACTCTTTGATACATATGTTAGAGGATGGATGACCGTCAGTGGATGTACACGGGCTGGAGAAGTCAGAGTGATTACACCACATAATGGATGAACAAGACCGATGCTTTCTTGAACAATGCATTTGGCAAGGCTGCTAAAGGGCATTTCCTAGTTTTGTGTCCTTGCAGCAAATGTGGAAATAGGAGGAGGGTAAACAAGGTGGAAATGGGTAAACATCTTGTGAAGAATGGATTTACATCGGACTACACCTGGTGGGTCCACCATGGTGAAGCCCATCATATGAGAGAGGAGGTGGTGAGACCACGGGTGGAGGCTTTTGATGCTGATGCCGGGGTACCAGACATGTTAGATGACTTTCACCAAGGACAGTTCGATGAGGGACGTGAGAAGTTGGAGATGGAGGCAGCCGCACAAGCGTTCTATGACATGATGGACTCGGCACAGAAACCCCTTCACGATAGGTCAACGGTGTCTCAACTAGATGCCATTGGACGCTTAATGGGGTTGAAGTCCGAGTTAAACTTGAGTCGACCTGGCTTCGATAAGATGTTGGCCGTGATTGGCACCCTGCTTCTAGAGGGCCACATTCTGCCAAAGAGCATGTACAAGTCACAGAAACTCCTTCGAGCACTTAAGATGCCGTATGAGCAGATACATGCTTGTCCGAAGGGGTGCGTCCTATTTAGGAAAGAACACGAGCATGCAAAGTTCTGTCCAAAGTGTAAATCCTCCAGGTACCTAGAGGTAGACTCTGATGATGGCCAGAAGAGGCAACTTACGATCCTCGTGAAAATCCTACGGTACCTTCCGTTCCTACCGAGGATCCAATGGCTATACATGACCGAGGAATCCACGAAACAGATGACATGGCACAAAAATGGCAAACGGTATAATCCTGACAAGATGGTACATCCATCTGATGGTGAAGCTTGGATCCGCTTTAATGACAAACATTGTGACAAAGCAGATGAGGTTCGTAATGTACATGTCGCGCTGGCAATAGATGGGTTCAATCCTTATGGAATGATGGCTGCCCCATACACATGTTGGCCCGTCTTCGTTATCCCCCTTAATCTCCCCCCCGGTGTCTCCTTTCAACGACATAACGTATTCTTGTCGTTGATCCTGGACACCCATGGAGTAATATGGGTGTGTTCATGGAGCCCGTGTTTGATGAATTGGTCCATGCTTGGGACGAAGGGGTATGGACATACGATCGAGCTACAAAGACAACCTTCAAAATGCACGTTTGGTACCACTACTCCCTGCACGACTTCCTGGCGTATGGGATATTCTGCGCCTGGTGTGTTCACGGGAAGTTCCCTTGCCCAATATGCAAGGAAGGTGTGAGGTTCATTTGGTTGCAGAAGGGTGGCAAGTATTCATCGTTCGACAGACATCATCAATTCCTACCTCTTGACCATCCATTTAGACAAGACATCAAGAACTTTACAAAAGGTTTCAAAGTGATATCTGATGCACCCTGGATGATGACTGGTGCCGAGGTTCATGCTTAGATAGATGCTCTCATGCCTAATGAAGAAGGTGGTTTTGTGGGATATGGTGAGCAACATATGTGGACTCATATCTTGGGCATGATGAGGCTCCCCTATTTCGATGACCTTCTTCTACCACATAACATTGATGTAATGCACACTGAAAAGAATGTCGTCGAGGCACTTTGGGTAACACTCATGGACACTGAAAAGTCTAAGGACAGCCCTAAGGCTAGAGTGGACCTAGCAACATTGTGCGATAGATCAAATCAAGAGATGCAGCCTCCTAGTCGTGGTAAGACCTGGAGAAGGCCTAAGGCCGATTTCATCTTGAAAAAAGGACCAAAGGAGGGAAGTACTTGAATGGATCAAGACGCTAATGTTCCCTGATGGGTATGCATCGAATCTAAAGAGGGGAGTGAACTTAGGCACTCTGCGAGTAAATGGGATGAAGAGTCATGCTACCACATATGGATTGAGCAGCTTCTTCCGGCGATGGTTCGAGGCTATGTCATGGAGCATGTCTAGCAAGTGCTGGCAGAGTTGAGCTCCTTATTCTGCCAGCTTTGTGCCAAGGACCTCTCTCGGACCGTCATTGATGACTTGGAAAAAGCGGCACCTGTGTTGCTTTGTAAGTTGGAGAAGATCTTTCCACCCGGCTTCTTCTTGTCGATGCGGCATTTGATTGTGCACCTCCCGTATGAGGCACGGATGGGGGGCCCATGTAGAACCTTTGGTGCTATCCAATCGAGAGATGTCTGAAGACTCTTCACAAAAAATGTAGAAATAAAGCCAAAATTGAGGCTTCCATTGCAGAGGCATATATTCTAGAGGAGGTGTCGAACTTCACAGAGAAATACTACACTGAGAAACTTCCTAGCGTTTATAATCCACCCCCTCGTTATAATGCTGGCGAAAATGAATCTAACCTCAGCCTTTTCCAAGGGCAACTCGGAAGCGCAAGTGCATCGACCACTAAGCAATTGAAAAATGAAGAGTGGCGCAGTATCATGCTATATGTGTTGACCAACCTTGTCGAGGTGCAGCCGTTCATTGGGTAAGTTCTGAACGAACTTGTTTCATTTCGCCGTATGGCCTTGTTTCTTCGTCCAACCCCCTTGTTTCTCGTTGGTACAGGGAATTTTTTCGTCAATCCTGGCATGGATCAAGGCAACCTACCCCGCAAGAAAATGATACCCTTCTTTCATAGGGTGCGGGACCAGGGAGCCCCAATTTCATTTGTTGGTTCAAATAGAAAGCCCAAACTGATGTGTCTATAAGTGACGAGCTGAGACAGGTTGCAAACGGTTGTGCCGTTAGGGTCCAGTCATTTACCGGTTATGACGTGAATGGATATCGTTTTCACACAGCAAGCTACGAGCAGAGTCGGCCTAATTGAAAAACCACAAACAGCGGAGTTGTTATGCCCGGCACTGATGGACTCGACTATTATTGAAGAATTGAAGAAATCTATGAACTATCATTCTATGGTTCCAAACCTCTTACTCCTGTCATATTCAAATGCCATTGGTTTCATCCTGGAGTAACGAGACAGACCCCTAAGCTTGGGCTAGTCGAAATTCGACAGGATTCCGTCTATCCAGGAAAAGATGTCTACATTGTGGCTCAACAGGCCATCCAGGTTTATTATACGTCATACGCGTGCAAAGACGCCGAGCATCTTAAGGGTTGGTCTATTGTGCACAAGGTATCGCCACACGGTAAACTACCTGTCCCAAATGATGAAGATTACAACTTCAACTCAAACACATATGATGGAGAGTTCTATCAAGAAGAGGGACTACAAGGGAGGTTTGACATAGACTTAACCGAAGAGATAGGAATGTAAATAGATAATGAAAGGGATGATGACGAGGACGCTGGAGACGAGGTGCGAAATCTGAAGGACATACAAATGCTTGAGCGATTACGTTTAGGCAATGACAGTGAAGACAACATTCCTCCTTCGGATAGTGTTGATGAGTTGGACAATGTTGATAGTGATGACAAGACCTATGATCCAGCTAATCTCAATCATGAAGATTATTTCTAATACATGTAATACTATGTTTTTTGTAATTATGTTTTGTTCATTTTTGCACCTATTTCTAATTACGTCTTGTTTTTCTTTTTTGTTGCAGGTGATTGAACAAAGATGGCAGGCGACCGTCATAGGTCCGTGAACTTGATTTACCAAAGACCACGCCGGCTGTAGGAGGAGGCGGAGGGGGCAGCGGAGGGATCGGTCAGGAGGACGAGGAAGAGGACCGCCAACCGCAGGAGGGGGCCGTCTGCTCCCACACCATGTGAGGAGGAGCCGAAGGAGGAGGTGGCGCCCTTGGATGAGTCGGACGATGAGCTGGTTTGCCAGACGGACGAGGAGGAGGGGCCATGTGAGGAGGAGCCAGAGGAGGAGGAGGTGGCAGGCACGGGTTCCGCTTCCTCCGACTCCTTTTCGAGTGTCTACTTGCGAGGTCCCACGAGCCTCCCACAGGCTCCGCTTCCTCACCAACACCCAGTGATTCACCCTGAAGGGCAAAAGTAAGTAACTTTATATGTTATTACCACCACTTCATATGATATGATGAAAAAAAACTAATAATTTTTCTTAATCACTTGTGCAGGAACTGGGTTGTTGTGTCGGGTGGTAACGCACGGATAGTCAACGGCATCCTGGGTCTTCTGTGCAGGCAACACTTCCCCGGCATTATCACGTACGCATCAAAGACAGAGCCGGCCTGCTCGTTTGACCACTACGCCATCGCCACCGATGTGGAGTACCCCAACAAGGTGGCGCGGGTGAAGGCAGAGCTTTGGGTAAGTCTCCCTCGCACAACATTGCTCAATACGTCGCATTCATTGGACTTTTCTTTAAATAATGAATGGATGCATCGCTTTTTTATGCAGACTTATTACATATGCGAGGAGGGATTTGAGGCCAGGGCGGAGCAGGTGACTACCAAAGCCTATAAAAAACCCGTCACCGACATGCATCACGAGGCACGCATCCAGGCCATCGTAACCTACTACGGGTCAAAGCTTGGAGAGAGGAAAACCAAGAAAGACACAAGAGAGATGCAGCTGACCCGGGAGCAGTACCTTGAGGTAAATGAAGAACATCAATATTGATTTATTTTGAGATTAAGTTGGTTTAATTTGATCTTCTTATATGTCCAATACTTGATGACGTGTAGATGATTCCCTGGTGGTGCCAAGCGTATCCCGAGTGCTAGGCGATGATGGTGGAGAGGTGGTTCACGGAGGAATACCTCAAGATGCACAGGGATGCCTGGGACCGTCGTTTGTAGATGCAAGGTCCAGCACACCATCAAGGCAGCCGCAGCCTCATCAGATACAAACAAGCATGGGTACGCGAATTCATTTATCTATTGTGACGCTCAGTTCTGCCTGCTTTGTAATCATCGTGATGTCTTTCTCGCAGTGGGCGTCACATAGTGGTCAGGCTTGCTCGGACTTCCAGGCATGGTGTATGGCCCACAAGGGCAAGGCGACGTCCGACGTCTCCTTCAACCTGGAGGACCCGCCTGAGGCATACATGAACCCGAGCGTCCACTCCCGCATCAGTGAGTACACTGAGGTGGCGAGGTTGCTCCATGGGTCAGACCACGATCCGAGCACCCAGGACTTCGATGGAGAGGCCGTCATGAGGGCGGGGCAAGGCAAGAAGCATGGGCGGTTCTGGCTTGGCGACGGCGTCATCGACACAGCCTCTACTCCATCTCTCTCCCAGATCCGAGCACGGAGCATGAGCGAGAGCCCGACCATTCGCACACGGCCGACCGCTGCACAGCACCGAGTCGACGCACTCGAGGTTATTCCTGTTTTACTTGTCATACATTGATCTTTACACACCTTAATTAGCTTTGCATTACTGAAACACTGGAGTGGAATATTACAGGCCCGGCTGGAACAAGAAATGATGCAACATCAGGAGTTGGCGGCCCAGCTAGACGCTGAGCGGACCGAGCGGCAGGCCCAGGCGCAGAGGCTGACGGACATTACGGAGTTCCTACAAGGGCTTGGGCAACGTGTGGGCTTGTCTCTACCACCTAGGCTATTGGTTCCACCTCCGCCTTCGCGTCCTGCAGCTGCAGCTACTCCTATGAGTATGAAAGTTTTTTACTTTCACTTGTGCTTTGCTTGTATGGCCTCTACCTTCCAAGATTAGCTATCTAAATAATCTTTGTCTCACATGCAATCTTTACTCCTTTGTGCAGTCTTCATCTGACGGTGGTTCGAATAATCCACCTCATGCACCTCCGAATGATGTATCTGGGCCTTCACCACAGTCGCAGTGGCCGAGATAAGTGTACGCTGTATTTTTTTCATTTGTTGTTCACTTGGTGATAGACTTGTGATATACTTGTGATGCACTTGTGGACTTTGATGGACTTTGATGGACTTGTGGATTTATTTGGATGGACTTGAGCACTTATTATTGTATATGTGATATATATTGTTATAGATGTGATATGTGCGGATGGATGTGTGGATGGATGAGATATATATTTGATGGATGAGATATATATGTGATCAATGAGATATATATGTGATGGATGAGATATATAATTGTATGAATTTATTTGTCCTGATGGAATATAAAAAAATTAAAAATGGCCGTTCACTCGGCAAAGGGGCATGGTCACAGCACTCAGCAAAGCTAGAAAAATGGGCTGATGGAAAACCATTTTTTCAGCTTTGCCGAGTACCATCACCATAGCACTCAGCAAAGAATTTAAAAAAAATTCAAACTTTGTCGAGTGCCGGCAAAAGGGCACTCGGCAAAGATTTTTTTTTAAAAAAAAATCAAACTTTGCTGAGTGCCGGCCCCAGGGGGCACTCGGCAAAGATTTTTTTAAAAAATTCAAACTTTGCCGAGTGCCAGCCTGAGAGGGCACTCGGCAAAGAATTTTTTTTAAAAAAAATTCAAGCTTTGCCGAGTGCCGGCCCTAGAGGGCACTCGGCAAAGAATTTTTTTAAAAAAAAATCAAACTTTGCCGAGTGCCGGCCCTAGAGGCGGAAAGAGGGCACTCGGCAAAGAATTAAAAAAAATTAAACTTTGCCGAGTGCCGGCCAGTGGACACTCGGCAAAGAAATTATTTTAAAAAAATAAAAAAATCTTTGCCGAGTGCCTGCAGGGTTGACACTCGGCAAAGAATTTTTTTAAAAAAAATAAATAAAATCTTTGTCGAGTGCCTACAGGTTGGCACTCGGCAAAGCCACCGTCAACTGGGCCGGCGACGTGACGGCAGACACTCGACAAAGAGGGTTTTGCCGATCAATTTTTTGCTGTGTGTTTTTTGCCGAGTGCCGTACTCACCAAAGGCATTGCCGTGTACAATTTGGTCTTTGCCGAAAAGTTGTCGTTTTGGATCCGGTCCCACTCCGTAAGGTCCGTGGATCATTCTGTGACCACGACAAGGTGTCAAGTCACCTATTTGGGCCAACTTGGCTATGTATCGTGTCGGGCCTTAAGCCCAAGTTGTGGGCGCCCAACCCCGCCGTCCCCAACCCTAGGTCGAGTCTTAGACTATAAACACACCCGCCGCCATTGCTACACAATTGGGTTTTTGTTTAGAGTTTAGTTTTCCATCGAGAAACCGAATCATTCATTGTAACTGTGGTGACAAATCCTTTTACAAAGGATCCAGGCCCCGCTCTTGATCTCCTCCACCGTGTCGATTAGTCCTTTGGAACCGAGTTCTTGAACCCTCTATTGATATTCACGTCATTCATATTTGCAATATCGATTAAGTGTTTTACCTTCTTGCTTGTGCTCTTCGATTCGCTTGCGGAAAAGCCTTCTTGGCGAGGTCAATCAAGTTGTGCTTGGTTGATAACCAACGGAGCGGTGGTGTAACAGATTGTAGGGTTCAATCGTGTATCGATTTGAAGCCGGATCGCCAACGTCGAGATCTCCACAAATCGAACTTACCGGCTACCTCTCGGAAGATCGGGCCTGTACTCATCAATTGGTATCAGAGATTTCAGGTTTACCGCGAGGTATAATCTCGTTTGCCTTAGATTCATATTTGTTCATTACCTAGAGTCCACAAAAGCCCAAAAATATTTCAATTTCCGCTGTCCTATCACCCTTTGTGCCTTTGCAATTTCGTTTCAGATTCGTGTTGTTGAGTTTGTGTCCGTGGTCGAGTCTTGTTGCTGGTTTAGGATTGTGTTCATGGTCGAGTTTCAATCGCCTTCTTTGTGATTTTTGTTTTCCGCCGCTATCCCATCCACCGTTTCCAAACAACAAGTCGAAGCCACCACATTACTCGACTTGCCCGCTTAGCGCCTTGTGTAACTTCTCACCATGCAAGCCCTAGATAGGTTGCCACCCGCTCTTATTTTGCTCGCATCGCAGCCCTCCTTACATCATCGGTGAATACCTCACTGTTGTGATCGGTGTTAGAGTTTTGGGACGCTTTGCCCTAACTGCCGCCGCCGTGTTGTGCCTCCCGGAAAACATAACTTGAGATACCTTCGGTAAAACAGGCATAACTTTTCGCTCGTTTATCGAGAAAAATCTGAAATTTTTCAGCAGCTTCTTGACACCATTTGGACCCGACCCAAACTCGGCTTCGCCCTGTTTGGTTTCGTCAAAATTGCCAAAAAATTCAGGAAAATAAAGAAAAAAAAATTGTCAAAGTTTTTGCACGCTTTTCGTGAGGACGTGTTGAATTTCTCAGAGACCACATCCCACCTCAGCTTGTAGGTGCCAATTTTTGTGGTTGCATCTTTTGTGATCCTTGTTCAGAGAAAAGTATAAAAAATTAGTGAAAAAATAAAAAAAATTTGTGCCTTTTGGAAAAAATATGGGAAAAAATTCAGGAAAAAGGAGAAATCCGGGCTATTTGCTTGTTCCAGAGTTCTTTCGATCGTCCTTTGTTTTCACCTTGTTGCGCTTCGTCTCGACATGTCTTAGCCAAAGACTGTGACTTGTACTTTGGATCCAGATTGAACAATCGCTACTCTTGCACTCGTTAATTGCTAATCCTTGCTTTGTCATATTGTGTGCCTACCCATAGCTCCACATATTCTTCATCACAAGACAGTTCATCTTGCAAATCAAGCTACCCCACGCTCCACAACAGATTGCTTCGCTACTTTGGTTTTGCTCCTGTTTGGCGTTGGTAAGAATACAGGCAAGACGGTGGTAAGCCGCTTGTGATTTTGCATTCCACTTTCACCACCACCACCACTTGTTTCCTTTTAGTTGATAGGGATAATACTTTGGTGTTGTCTTTTTCTATCTTCTAACCATGGCAGGAACTCCGACGGACTTCAATGAGTGCGTGTCCAAGGGTGAGCTTGCAACGTTCATGACTGAACAACGCAATCTTATGACCGAGCTGACGCGCAACGTGAACAATCTGGCCACCCGCATTGAATAGATTGAGCAACGCCCTCCGCCTTATCGTGTTGATGATGAAGATGCGGATGCTTTTGGTGATGAAGATGCGTATGCTGACGGTGGTGCCCGTCGCCGCCTCAACTTCAATCGTCGCGGCATGGGAGGTAATAATCATGGTAATAATGATCCTTTTGCTAAAATTAAATTTAGTCTACCTCCTTTTGCTGGTAATGTTGATCCAGAGGCATATTTAGATTGGGAGCTTGCTGTTCAACAAAAATTTGATTCTCATAATGTTCCTCCTGAGCATAGAGTTAGACTTGCTACTAGTGAGTTTACTAATTTTGCTTTGTTCTGGTGGAGTGATCTTTGCAATGCTAATAATGCTGCTGCTGTGCCTCAAACTTGGAATGTTTTAAAGCAACGTATGAAATCTCGTTTTGTTCCTCCTTATTACCAACGTGATTTACGTTTGAAACTACAAACTTTAAAACAAGGTGATAAAGGAGTGGAAGCATACTATCAAGAATTGATTATTGGTTTAGCACATTGTGGTATAAATGAAGATGATGATGATGATGCTAGTGCTAGATTTTTTGGTGGTTTAAACCATAATATACAGAACATACTTGATTACAAAGAATGGCGCAATTTTTGCCAATTGTATCATCTTGCTATTAAGGCAGAACGAGAAGTACAGGGACGCAAACAACACCAGCCTTTCAGGTCTAACAATGGGAGGAATTTTCAGCAGCGTTCCGAGCCGAGAGACGACTAAGCTTCCTGTTGCACCACACCATCTACACCTCCATTTTCTTCCGGGTAAGTAAATTGTCTAATGTGCGCTTTCCACAATTGAAGAAAGGTGCCACTCCGGTGCTTCTACTAGCTCCTCCTCGTCCAGCTCTAAAATCATTTGCCACCGATGCAAAGGCATGGGACATGTCATAAAGGATTGCCCCAGTCGTCGGCGCTTTCATTGCTACCGAGGATGGATATGTAAGTGCTAGTGATGTTGAAGATGATTTAGCCCTTGTTTGCTAACATTGATGCAGATTCCACCGAGGGCGATCAAGACAAGGAGGCCATCATCATTGACTCCGTGGTACTGCCGCCATGACTACCCTAGCCTTCTTGTGCAAATAGTGTGTTGAGTACACGTGTGGGACATGAAGAAGAGATGAAGATCCAACGCCACAATTTGTTCCACATGTATCTCATTGTGCGGGGTTGTCGTGTTCTCACTATCATTGATGGCCGGAGTTGCAACAACTTGGTGAGTTCAGATTTGGTTGACAAGCTTGGCTTGACCACACGACAACATTCGTATCCATATAAACTTCAATGGTTCAATAATAGTGGTAAGACTAAGGTAACTAAATCAGCACGCATTAGCTTTTTCACGTGCTCTTATCATGATATCGCTGATTTTGATGTTGTCCCTATGCAAGCTTGTTCCATTTTGTTAGGTCGACCATGGGAATTTGATAATGATGCTTTACACCATGGTAGAACTAATACATACACTATCATACATAAGGACAAGAAAATTACATTGCTGCCTTTGTCTCCTACGGATATTATTAAACATGCTAATGAGATTAAAAATAAACCTCCAACAGACATTGCTAAAAATAATGGGATTAAGTTAAAAGGAGGTGCTTTTTCTTGCTACAACTCCTGCCATCACTGAGTTATGTGATAATCCTGATGCACCATGTTATACTATGTTTTGTCAACCTTTTATGTCTCGGTGCATTGCCCGCATCACTAATCTTTTGCGGGAGTTCGGCGATGATGGGATGGAGTCGAGGACGACTCCAATTCTAGAAGGAGGGATGATGAGGACATCGCCAAGATGGAGTCGAGGACGACTCCATTCGAGAAGGGGTGGATGATGAGGACATCGCCATGCTGGACATACCGACGCCATGGTCTTCCCCAAGTTGCAATTCGTTCCCAACTCAGCTGCCACGTCACCCTCGGATTCAATGAGACACGTCGTCACTCGCTTTCCCAACTCAAATTGTCACGTCACCCTCGGATTCAGCGAACCGTCCGTCATCAAGTTTCGGTCATAACTTCCTCATACGACATCGAAACGGGCCGTTCTTGGATGCGTTGAAAGGGACGACGACGCCGTCGTTTTGGATCTGGTCCCAGCTCCAGAAGGTCCGTGGATCATTCTGTGTGACCACGACAAGGTGCTGCGTCACCTATTTGGGCCAACTTGGCTATGTATCGTGTCGGGCCTTAAGCCCAAGTTGTGGGCGCCCAACCCCTGGCCGTCCCCAACCCTAGGTCGAGTCTTAGACTATAAACACAGCCGCCGCCGCTGCTACACAATTGGGTTTTGTTTAGAGTTTAGTTTTCCATCGAGAAACTGAATCATTCATTGTAACTGTGGTGACAAATCCTTTTACAGTGATCCAGGGCCCCCGTTCTTGATCTCCTCCACTGTGTCGATTAGTCCTTTGGAACCGAGTTCTTGAACCCTCTATTGATATTCGCGTCATTCATATTTGCAATATCAGATTGCGTGTTTTACCTTCTTGCTTGTGCTCTTCGATTCGCTTGCAGGAAAAGCCTTCTTGGCGAGGTCAATCAAGTTGTGCTTGGTTGATAACCAACGGAGCGGTGGTGTAACGGTTGCAGGGTTCGAATCATGTCTGATTTGAAGCCGGATCGCCAACGTCGAGATCTCCACAAATCGAACTTACCGGCTACCTCTCGGAAGATCGGGCCTGTACTCATCACATCTAGTGCCACTCGAGTGATCTAACTATGCATCGTTGCTAGGATCGAGTGGTGTGGCAAGTTGAGTGCTAATCCTTTGGAAAAATGTTTGTGAAAAGCTAACACACGTGCACAAGGTGGTGATCACTTGGTGGTGTTAGCACATTTGCAAAGGAGAAAAAGTTAGTAAAGAAGTGGAGGCGAAACTGAGCTCAGGGTGCTGCCTAGGTGGCACCACCACCCTTGTGACAGTGCACCGCCACCCCTATGGCGGTGACCGGCTAGGAGGCCAAGAGCAGCGGGTTGCTCTGGGGGCACCACCACCCCTTGTCTAGTGGCACCGCCACCCTTAGGGTGGTCCCACCTGAACTTGGCCGAAAGGAGCTGGCGCTGGGGCTCGCACCGCTAGTGGTGGTGTGCACCACCAGGACATGTCTGGTGCCACCGCCCCTTTTTAGCCGAGAGAGAGGAAGTAGGCTTGGTCACCGCCCTGGTCACCACCATGGTGATCGCGGTGCACCGCCCTAAAAATCCAGAGAGCTGGTGTTTCGCGTAGTTTGCTAGGGGGTCACCGCCACCCCTATGGCAGTGTACCGCCCCTAGCTGTCCGTTGTTGGAATTTGACCATTGGGGAGGTCACCGCCGTGTCCGGTGCCCTCGCAGAAAGTGCAGCTTTGCTCCAATGGCTCTATTTGGCTTGGGGGTTATAAATAGAGGTGGAGCTCGGGCATTTGGCTGGCAGAGCACCCTTGGGACTAAGTGTCCATGCATGGGGAGTGCTTGGGAGCCCTTCAACTCACTTGTGCTAGCAAGAGTGCAATCCGATAAGTAAGTGAGTGTGATTCTAGTGTATTGCATCGTGAGGTTGCATCGAGTGGCACTAGGTGATCATGTTGTAAGCCGGTGGCGCTTATTACTCTTGGAGGTTGCCACCTCCTAGACGGCTTGGTGGCTTGTGACTCCATTGAAGCATGCGAGAAGATTGTGCGGTGCTCCAGAGGAGGATTTGTGAGGGGGATTGTGCTCACCCTGCGGGGATCATGAAGAGCAACTCTAATAGAGCATGTCATTGAGCTACCCTCTCTTGTGGGTAGGTTCTTGCGGCGCCTGATTTGCGAGCTTGGTGGGTGATGCCAATTAGCCGCCGAACCACCAAGTGAGCAGTCGACACAACGGGGACTAGCGTGTTGGCAAGCACGTTAACCTCGGGATAAAATCACCGTGCCAACATTGTCTTCATCATCTTCTCGGTGGTTTGCATTCCATGAAACACAAGCTTGTATTTACATTCCATACATTGTGCTTGTGTAGTTGCTCTTGTAATTAGTTATCTTGTGTAGCTTGCTAATTACCTTCCTGCTTGTGTAGCATAGAAGTAGCTCCCTTGCAAGGCTAATTTGGTTTTAGTAACCCTGTTAGTCATATTGCTTAGTTTGTGTAGCTAAGTAGTTTGTGCTCTATAATTTGGCTTGTGTAGCCTTATTATTGAGCTTTGCTAGTTAGCTTAGGAGTTTTGTGCTTTTGCTTACTAGATTGTGTAGGAGCTCTCTTGGTTGCCAAAGTACTAGTGCATATGTTTGTATGACCTTGCTCTAAAATTAATTGGGTGAGCTCTAGCTAGCCCAGCACCTTTGTTGCCTAATTAGGATGTTTATAAGGTGCTTGTGAACTTAGATAGAGGGGTATAGTCTTGGCTAGACCGATAGTTTTAATTCCACACTTGTATCGGTTAGCCAGCGCTATTAAGTTTTAGAAAGGACTATTCACCCCCTCTAGTCCGCCATCTCGATCCTACCCATGGTATCAGAGCTAGGTCTCTCATTTGTTGTCTTCACGGACCCGAGAGGATGGCGACTTATGGGCTAGATGTTGATTGTCCACACATGTTTGATGGCACACACTTTGCACAGTGGAAATATTGGATGATATGCAATTTTAATTTTATTTGCCCTCAAATGTGGTGGATAGTAGGTGTAGGCTTTTCTCATATGTTGGATGAAGAGAATCTAACTCAAGCACAAGAGAAATGCCTAGATCTCGACATCCAAGCTACTAATATCATGTATAGATCTTTGGATGATTGCATATATGGAGAGATCATTAACATGAAGACCGCTCATGAGATTTGGATTCATCTCAATGAGAAGTATGGGATGGTCTCCGATGATGATGATGATGATGATGAGCCCAAGGAGGAGGCACATGAGGATGTTGAGCATAGCCACAATTCGATGATTGTGGAAGATTGCTCCACCTCATGGTCAAGTGATGATGATGATGATGATCATACCACAAGATCACTTGACAAGATTGATGGTGATGCCACAAGTGATGCCAATGATGATGCTACTCCATGCACATTTGATGGTGATGATGATGGATCATGCTCAGGCTATGAGAGTGATGTATCTACAAGCTCATCCACTACATCACATTGCTTCATGTCACAAGGTGACACCAAGGTATCTAATGCAAATGTGATTGATCTTGATTCATATGAGAAGCTTCTAGATAGATATGGTTGCATGATCAAAGCTTTAGAAAAAGATATGGCTAAAACTAAGAAATTGAAAATTGAAAACTCTTTTCTAAAGAACACATGTGAACAACAAAAGCATCTACTTTATGTTACTACTTATTCACATGAGGAGCTAAAATTGGCTCATGAGGAACTTAGTGTTGCTCATGATAACTTGGTACAAGTCCATGCTTTTCTCACTAAAGAGCTTTCCAATGAAAAGATTAAAACTAGTGAGAGCTCATCATATGGGTCAATTGATCAATCACATATTGTTGCTAACCCTTGTGATGTAGGCAAGAAGAATGTATCCACCTCGTGTGATGAATTATTAGCTATGTCATGTTCTTCACATATACATGCTTGTTCTACTTCTTTGTCTTGTGAGATTAACCTTTTGAAGGAGAACAATGAGCTCAAAAATGAAGTAAAGAATTTGAGCAACAAGCTAGAGAGGTGCTACAACACCAAAATCACCTTCGAGCATATGTTGAGCAACAAAAGAAGCTATGGTGGTATGAGTGGCATTGGATTCAACAAGAGCAAGATCAAGGGCAAGAGATGGGGCAAGAAAAGATATGAAAGAGAAATAAAGAAACAAGAACAAGAAAAGCTCTCTCATTTCATGTGCTTCAAATGCCATGAAGTGGGACATCTTTCAAATAGTTGCTCAAATGAAGAAAAGCTTAAGTTGAAGAAAGAAGAAGATAGGTTAAAGCATGTCAAGTGCTTCAAGTGCCGCATATGGGGTCATCTCACCTCTATGTGCCCAACCAAGCAAGTGGTGAAGCAACAAGAAGAGCCTCAATTAAAGCCACAAGTTGAGCAAGAAGAGAAGACACCCCAAGAGCAAATCAAGATCAATCGTGAAGAGGGTGATGATTTGATGATAAAGAAGACGAAAATGAGGAGGGGTGGAAAAGCAAGAGAAGAGCAATGCGTCCAAGGATGAATCAAGATGCAAAGCAAGTGAGCAAGAGCAAAGAAGAGAAGATGAAGAAGATTGCTCACATGAGTTGCTATAGTTGTGACATATTGGGTCACCTAGCTTTGGGTTGCCCAATCAAGCTTAAGAAGAAGGCTCAAGCAAACAAGGAGAAGCAAGGCAATGAGAAGCACCACATGATAAAGAAAGAAAAGGCTCAATTAAAGAGAAAGTGCTACTCATGCCGGGAAATAGGACACATGGCACAGTCATGTCACCTAGGTAACATCCCTAAGCCTATTTTAATTGATGATGATTTTATGCTTAGAAAGGATGGCAATGGTACCTTATTGGTTGCAATTGCAAAGCATTCCTCTATCCATACTAAGGCAATGCCTAAGTATGTTGCACCTAACTTGAGAGGACCCAAACTAGTTTGGGTACCATCAAAAAGTGAATGATTGTTTATAGGTACTATTGGCATTGGATGCTTGGTTCAAGTGGTATTCATTGTGTTGATCATGTGATTCAGCCTAGTATTGACAAGTGATGATATTCATCCTAATGCCATGTCAAGATAAGTGAAGTCCAAATGTGCTACAACATACAAGTGCAATATTTAGTTGTGGATGATTTATTGGCTATAATTGGTGGCTTGCAAATATGTGAGTTGAAGCCTGCTATAGATAATCATGAGCTAACCAAGGTATATCTCTAGTTGATCTAATTCATTTGGGTGCATATGAGTTGATTGAATTTGAAAAATATGCATATGTTGCTTGCTATGAGATGATTGAATAGATTAAATGATTAGTAATCAAATTTGAGTTAGTTTGAATGGATAAGTTCATGAGATGACATTTAGTAAGTGGATTGAATGGATTATGTCTTGTGAAAATATTCAAACAAGTTAGTTTCAAGTTTGATTCACATTTGATGAAGTATAGCTCAAGTGATTGAAATCTGTCCTATATTTGAAAATCTGAGTGAACTGTGATTTTAGCCATGTTTGAGTGATCAAAACTTATTGGATTGGCTTCAAATTTGGTATACATGCTATAGACTTATGGTATGAGATTCTGTAAAATTTCATGAGAATTTGATAAGAGATGCTTCGGTCTTGGATTAGATCTTGTCAGCTATAGTGCAGCTGTTTTTAGCATGTGGCAGTCATAGAAGAATTGAAATCTGGTAGCAATCTAGAAGTCAAATGAAGCTCAATTTTTTACAGATGCTATATGACTTAGTGAACCACATCTCCACCAAATTTTGTGGCATTTGGGTTTGTACATTGGTATATATGTATTTTTCTTGAAAGGGTACATAATCTGCCAGAAAAGTGACAATCATTGGATTGATCAAGTGTCACTTTGATTGAAAGGTCCTCAAGTTGGAAACATGTTTACAAGTGTTTGAGGTAGCTAAGTTTGGTTTTGGATTGATCTAGAAGCATGACAAGCAAAGAGTACAAGGTCTTTGATTGTGGAGTGTACTTGGCACATATTTGGTAGTCAAGTTGAAGATCAAGATCAAACTCAAGATGAAGATAAAGTTTGAGTTCTAGTGACAATTGGAAATCATTTGGTGCTGCCTGGGTGGCACTGCCACCCTTGTGACGGTGCACCGCCACCCCTATGGCGGTGACCGGCTAGGAGGCTGAGAGCAGCGGGTTGCTCTGGGGGCACCGCCACCCCTTGTTCGATGGCACCGCCACCCTTAGGGCAGTGCCCACCTAGACTTGGCCAAAAGGAGTTGGCGCTGGGGCTGGCACCGCCAGTGGTGGTGTGCACCGCCCTTGGGATGGCGGTGCACCGCTAGGCCATGTCTGGTGCCACCGCAGTGGGCATCGCCCCTTTTTAGCCGAGAGAGTGGAAGCAGACTTGGTCACCGCCATGGTCACCGCCATGGTGATGGCGGTGCACCACCCTAAAAATCCAGAGAGCTGGTGTTTCGCGCAGTTGGTCAGGGGGTCACCACCACCTCTATGGCGGTGCACCACCCCTAGCGGTCCGGTGACCAACGACTAGTTTCTAGCCATTGGAATTTGACTGTTGGGGAGGTCACCGCCGTGTTTGGTGCCCTCGCAGAAAGTGCAGCTTTGCTCCAACGGCTCTCTTTGGCTTGGGGGCTATAAATAGAGGTGGAGCTCAGGCATTTGGCTGGCAGAGCACCCTTGGGACTAAGTGTCCATGCTTGGGGAGTGCATGGGATCACTTCAACAACTCACTTGTGCTAGCAAGTGTGCAATCCGATAAATAAGTGAGTGTGATTCTAGTGCGTTGCATCGTGAGGTTGCATCGAGTGGCACTAGGTGATTGTGTTGCAAGCTGGTGGCGCTTATTACTCTTGGAGGTTGACACCTCCTAGACGGCTTGGTGGCTTGTGACTCCATTGAAGCACGCGAGAAGATTGTGCGGTGCTCCGGAGGAAGATTTATGAGGGGGATTGTGCTCACCCCACGGGGATCGCGAAGAGCAACTCTAGTAGAGCGTGTCATTGAGCTACCCTCTCTTGTGGGTAGGTTCTTGTGGCACCCAACATGTGGGCTTGGCGGGTGATGCCAATTAGCCGTGAAACCACCAAGTGAGCGGTTGACACAACGGGGACTAGCGTGTTGGCAAGCACATGAACCTTGGGATAAAATCACCGTGTCAACATTGTCTTCATCATCTTCTCGATGGTTTGCATTTCACGAAACACAAGCTTGTATTTACATTCCATACATTGTGCTTGTATAGTTGCTCTTGTAATTAGTTAGCTTATGTAGCTTGCTAATTTCTTCCTGCTTGTGTAGCATGAAGTAGCTCCCTTACGAGGCTAATTTGGTTTTAGTAACATTGTTAGTCACATTGCTTAGTTTGTATAGCTAAGTAGTTTGTGCTCTATAATTTGGCTTGTGTAGCCTTGTTATTGAGCATTGCTAGTGAGCTTAGGAGTGTTGTGCTTTTGCTTACTAGATTGTGTAGGAGCTCTCCCAGTTGCCAAAGTACTAGTGCATAGGTTTGTGTGATCTTGCTCTAGAATTGATTAGGTGATCTCTAGCTAGCCCGGCACCTTTGTTGCCTAATTAGGATCTTTATAAGGTGCTTGTGAACTTAGATAGAGGGGTGTAGTCTTGACTAGACCGATAGTTTTAATTCCGTACTTGTATCAGTTAGCCGAAGTGCGACTAAATTTTAGAAAGGATTATTCATCTCCCCTCTATTCCGCCATCTCGACCCTACATGCGTCCGGTCATCTGTCAGTGGCGCATGTGGTTCTGTTGATCTGACGCGGTCGTGGTGTGTTCGGTCTCAGCTCACTGAGTCCGGTCATCACTTAATGCGCGCAGGAATGGCTACTAGCCGTTGGCATCATGTAGACGAGGTCGAACTGAGGGGCCATGTGGCGCGCATCGCGTGACTAGACGTTCGGTGGCGTGCGTCAGGTCATCCCAACTAGCATGTCTGATCGCTGCACAGTGGGCTGCCCCAAGATCCCAACGGCTCTATTCATGGGGTTCTCTATTTAAGCCCCTTGGCCGGCTCAAGCTCACTCTCCTCACCATTTGCATTGACATAGCAACCTTGTGGGCTTAGCCAAAGCCCTCCCACTCATCTCCATCATTGATTCTTCATCTTTGTGAGATTGGGAGTGAATCCAAGTGCATTGCTTGAGTGATTGCATCTAGAGGCACTTGGTGTTCGTGTTTTGCTATGGAATTCGCATGTTACTCTTGGTGGTTTCCGCCACCTAGATGGCTTGGAGCAGCGAGGAACATCGAGTGGAGGTTGGTGATTGTCTCCGGCTCCGATCATGATAATTATGAGGGGTTCTTGACCTTTCGCTGGCGAAGAGCCAAAATGTACTCTAGTGGATTGCTCGTGGCTTGTGTGATCCTCATATTGTATTGGTTGTGCAGCACCCGGTTGCGGGTTTGGCGTGTGATGCCAATTAGCGCATGAACGTCCAAGTGAGTGAATCACCACAACAAGGACTAGCTTGCCGACAAGCAAGTGAACCTCGATAAAAAATCATTGTGTCATCTTGTCCGAGGATTTCATTGGTTATCTTGTGATTAATTGATTGGCTCCATCTTGTGATTGGCTCATACCTCGACACATCGGTATATCATCACCATCCTCTCTTGTATTACATTCCTAGTGTGTAAGCTTTAGTGTAATTAGTTTTGTGAGCTAGCTTGCGTCGGGTCTAGTGATTAGTGAGGCTCTTTAGTTAGTCTTTGAGTGCTCACTTAGTGTAGTGACATAGCCAGTGTGTGGATAGAGACTACTACACAAACTTTACTACAGGCGGGCGTTTTCGATTTTCCGCGGCGGGCAAAGCCGTCCGCCGCGGCCTAGAGGCCACGGTAAATCGTGGCTTAACCGCGGTGGGCGGTCTTGCCCGCCGCGGTTAATCAATTTACCGCGGCGGGCGGTGTAATGTGCCCACCGCGGTAAATATACTTTTACCACGGCGGGCACGTTAGGATGCCCGCTGCGGTTAATCATTTAAAAAAACAAAAAAACCAGGAGCCCGCCGGCGAGCCTATTCTCGAGCCCACCGGCGACGGATCCGGGCTTCCCATGGCCGCCACCACCTCGCCAGTCGCTCGTAGGGGACCACGCCGTCGCCTCCTCGTGGATCCATTTTGCCATGGTGGAGGTCCCAGCGTCGTGGCCGTGGTGGATCCCGGTGTCGTGGTCGTGGTGGAGATCCACCGCTGGATCCGGTCGCTCCACCACCAGATCCACGGAGGAGGAGGGTGCAGCCGCCAGATCCGTGGGGAAGGAGGTCGCCGCCGCCGGATCCGTGGAGGAAGAGGTCGCCGTCGCCGGATCTGGAGAGAGAAAGAGGGAGGAGTGAGGGAGATGGAGAGAGGAAGAGGGAGATGGAGAGGAAGAGGGAGATGAACTCATTGGATTTAAAACCCTAGCCCCGCGCCGTCGTCGTTCATGGAGGATCCGTGGGGGAGGAGGAGGGCGCAGCCGTCGCCGTCGTCCCGCGCGCGCCGTCGCCCCTCGCGCCCTTGATCCGCCGTTTGGAGGCCTTGCGCGCCCTTGGAGGAGGCCGCCGATGGGGAAGGGAGGGGTCCGCCGCCATTGTCATGTCGCTCGGTGCGGTGCCACCCTACGTCGCTCTCCTCCTCGTGCCGCGCGCCGCTGTAGGGGATGGCCGTCGCGGTGGCACTATGGAGGAGAGCTGCGCCGCGCGCCGCTGCCTGCATCGAGGGAGAGTAGAGGGAGGCAGAGGGAGAGTGGGGGAGGCGGAGAGTTGAGAGAGAGAGTGGGGGAGGCGGTGAGGGATGTGGGTGATGTGTTTCAGTGAAACCCTAACTCCCTCCTTTTATATTGGAGATGGCTATTGGGCCTCGGTTTGGGTCAGTTGGGCCTCCACATTTTAGGTGGCGGGCATTTTAGGACACCCGCCATGGTAAATCGATTTACCGTGGCGGGCAAAAATGCCCGCCGTGGTAAATAAAAAATGCCCACCTAGGTAAATCGTGGCATTTACCGTGACGGGCAAAAATAGGTGCCCGCCTCGATGGGCTCCGGGGGGGGTGTCGCACAAAATCATTTGTGTAGTCGGTGGCTAGAATTGTGGTAGGTGGCTTGCTTTTTAGTAGGCTAGCACAACATTCGATTCGCCTCATAATTGTCTAATCACTTTGTTTAGTGTTGTTGTAGAAAATTTTATAGGCTATTCACCCCCTCTTGCCATTAGGATCTTTCAGAGCCCCCGAGCCCTTCGTGACCTTACCTGGCGTGATGGCGACGAAGGGCTGAATTCGATCATCTGGTGACCGAACCCTCCTTGGCGGAGACGTCTTCCGTTGGCGAGAGCTTTGTGCCCTACTTAGGGCCTTCTTCTCCAAAGTGATGGGTGTTGCTCGGCTATCGAGGCTAAGCGAAGATGGTATTGATCCCTTCATGAGCCTATGTTTCATGGTCTTCGACATGAGCAAGAGCTCAGCGAACTCATCTGGGAGTTGCCGACTGTGTGCCCTCTTTTTGATCGGATCCTGCCATGGGTCGGGTGATCAAGAGCGCTGGGCTCTGGCTCAGGGCCGTCTGATCATCCAAAGCACCACGCCCTTCTAGGGGCTATGGTAATAGGACCCGATCTTCTCGAGTTGGCCTTTTGGGGCCGACCCTCTGCGGCCATAGGTTGGGGAGATGGGAGCACGCTGAGGTTTCAACAGAGGCCCTCGTTGGGCCCACTACTCAGCGCCTCCTGACCCAACTCCGAGGAGTTGGTTGGTTTTTGGGGGATGCGCCACCCGAGTGCCCATCGATCGGGGGTCGGGCTACTCCATCTCGGGAGACAGCGCAGCCCCTGAGGCCATTATGGGGCCTCCTTGCTAGTGGAAGGGGCAGCTTCTGGGCACGTACCATCCGCTGACGCCTTGCGTAAGCGATTGATGGCATCTGGGCCGTTGTGCCTGGTGGAGAGGTTATGGCGCGCAACCCTCGCACCATCCCATCTCATCTGGGAGAGTGGACATCAGGGCCACCTGGAGCAGATCCGATGGAGGAGCCATGGCACTTGTTGCGTATGGATCCAAGGCATTGATGATAGCCGATGGGCCCAGGGGGAGCTAGATCCCCCAAGTCCTGTGAGGAGGCGTGTGCGGAGTGGGCGGCATGCGCGGCTCAGCCCAACAAGGTTGGGCCAACAGGGAGGTGGTGGTTCACCTCCACCTTGGGTCCAGCAACCACCGCCACGCTGTACAATCACGCGTGGGATCGTGGGAGCATGGTAGCCCCTGCTCGTGGAGTACAAAAGTGGAGATGAAAAGGTGGAGGAGCGTTACCTTCTACTTCCGGTGAAACCTTCCCCCTTTCTATGACTCCTGCTTCTCCCTGATCGTGCGCTCGCCTGCCGCTGCTTGCTTCCTTCTTCGCTCCCATGGCGAAATGGGGGTCGTCCGGGGTCACTAAGGTGGTGATCAGGAGGATGGAGGAGGACGTGGATGGCGGTGCCCCCATTGGGGATGCTGGTGCCGCCCATGTTGGTCTTCGGTCTGCCTCCTACAGCGGCTCTGGCTCCAGCGGTGCCCCCTGCTCTGGCGGCGGCCCCAGCTCCGATGGTGATGCTAGCTCCAGCAGTCCGCACGGTGGAGATCAGCAGAGGATCCCAGAGGCGCTAGTGGAGTCCTACCAGGCGTGGACGGAGTCCGCCTCGCACATCACCCACATAGAGGGACAGGTAGTCGAATTTGCTTCCCTTTGTCTTCATTGCTGCTTTCTGACGTTGGTGTGCTCATCGGGTGCAGGGGCTCCCTGGTTGGACGTTCATCGAGGTTGGTTCCATGAGTGGTGTCGAGCCTCCTTGGCGCTAGGCCCACTTGCTGCCACCCTCTCCATCGGCGTTAGGATCTGATTAGCACACCCCTTCATCGGGGGCGCTCTCTCATGGCGCTTCGATCACCCTCCCCATGGTGGCGGTTGAGGCACTACAGAAGGAGTGGGATGATGCCCTTCGAGCCACCAAGGACGCTAGGAGGGAGGTCGAGCAGGAGCGGCTGCAGCGGCGATGGCAGAAAACATCCGCGATGCGACGCAGGCGGAGGCGGCTCGTCTAAGGGAGGAGCTCGAAAGTACGGGTTGTTTCTTCCACTTCTCGCTTCTCGCCGGTTCTGGTCCATGAGCCCCGCTTGCGATGCTCAGCCTTAATGCCCCTGGTTTTTGTTAGTGTAGAGTCTAGGGAGGAGTTTCTTCGCTTGACAAAGCAGCTTCGCAGGGCTCGGGAGGAGGTAGGCAGCCTACGAGCCCGCCTTGAGTCCCAGGGCACAGAGTCGAGGGAGCTCTGTGTCGAGGCTCTAGGGGCCTACCGCGCCCTCTTCCCACGTGGGGTGTGCGACAACGCAGCAGAGGTGAATGAGCATCTCCGCGCCATGCCGATGTGTTTTCATGAGGCTGTGGAGGATGGCGTCCGGCAGGGTGCAACCTTCATGTTGGCCATAGTGCACTTCCGTTTCCCCGGCCTGGTGGATGTCCATGAAGTGGCGGAGGGGCTCCCTAGGAACGCCAACAACACCAACATGGCGCTCCTGATGCCCCACCTGGAGGAAGCCGCTAACACCATCCTAGCGATCACCTCGCTAGATGCGGTCCTCCGTGGCCCTTCGCCGGACCACGAAGGGTGAAGGGCGCAAGCTATGCTTCCCCACGCGTGCCTATGAGAGAAGAAAGAACAACCAGCGTGTGCTCTATGGCTGAACAGTGGGGTGACATCCCCGAAACAATTTAATGTTTTTGTAAATATTAAGTTCATTTGTTTGTCGTTTCTTCACCGCCCGTGTTGTTCTGTTTCCCGGGTGCCCACGGCCTTTCCCCGATCGGTATTTGGAGTCACATTTCCCACGAGATCCTTGGCCATGCCATGAGTGGCTAGGGTTCATGACCCCTTTCGATGGCACACTGGCGTTGGCACTAGGTCAGGGAGCCGAGAAGAGAAAATAGATCGGGAGGAGAAGGCCGGGTCGGCTTGGCGAGCGGTGCGCGAGCGGCACTTCACGCTTACCAGGAGAAGGGGGTATTACGGCGAATAGGAAGCGAACTCAATATTTAGCCAAGGAAAAATGAAATGTAGGAAGTGAAGAAGGAGAGTTACGTAGCTTTCGGCCTTCCTCCTGGATGTTCGATGGAGGATAGAGGCGGGGGTGTCCTGGTTTAGATCCGATGTTTGCCCCTCGAGGGATCAGCTTGTGAAGGGTCTTTCGTTGTGGGGAAGGGCCAGGGCTCCCCTCGATCGGGTTGGCTCCTCTAGGGGACTGGACGCCTGGGTGGAGGGACCTGCCAAGCCACTTCTGCCGCTGGGTGTGTCGAACATGCTCTGGGAGCCAGATGGGCTAGGTGCCGATGTCGCCTCTTCTTCTCCTTCTATTGCCGTGGGCCCATAGGGATCTCGGTGCGGTTGTCATTGTTGCTAGCGGGGGGCCACACATAGTGTTGCTACATGAGTTTCTGCTTTCGAGGATTGCACTCCATTGCAGCGGCTTCCTGGCCCGCCTGCCCCGCTTGTAGCCAGCCCACCCCCTCCATGGGGCGGTCCGCGTAGTATTCAGGGCTTAGGTCTAGTGATGTGAGCCCGTGCGCTCCCTCAACGGGAGCCTTGTCGTTGGCACATCAACGTCCGTGAGGCATCACGTTGTGCTCAGCGTCGCTAGAGTGATGCTCTGGGTTACATCCTTGGAGGGTCACAAAGAAGGCGCACAGCGAAGGGGCATTGGCCCCTACTACACCGGAGAGGATGGGGCTCCGGGGAGCCTCGTGGACGACGAGGTGCTCCAGCTCCATCTGGAAGGACTCTACCATGCTCTGGACTCCCAAGGGCAGATCTGGGGGGTCGTACTAGAAGCGATGAGGCAGCAGGAGTGCCTCACCGGTAGTGGTCTAGTGATGAATGTTCGCCAGCATGTAAAACATCTGGCGACGGTCCGACAGAGTGGGGTCTAGCCCCAAGCTGTGTCAGATCTATTGGGCCAGGACCTCGAGATCTGCCCTCGAGGGCCCTGGTGGAGGGGCGATGTTGGGGGCTTGATGCCTACCGGTGCAGTCCCATGGAGTAGATGAAGCTCACCGTAGCAGTCGGCGACATAGGCCAGGGTCCCAAAGTTGAGGACCTGGCCTAGAGCGAACCACCGGTCGTGATGGAGAAATTGCTGGGGAAGCAGACACCATAGTTCGGGGCGGTGCCGCCTGCTCCGGTGATGAGGCGGGTGGCTCCAGCCACCGTAGAGCCAGAATTGCACTTGATGCTGCTCCCTACCTAGCACGCCAGCTGTCGTGAGGTCCAAACCGCGGCAATCATGTTGTTCGAGTCGGTGTCAGAGTATGGGTCTCTAGTGGCTCGAGTGGACTCATGAACACAAGAATCACGCAGAGGAGACACAACGGTTTATCCTGGTTCGGGCCAATTTGGTCCCTATGTCCAGCAACTGATGATCCTTATACTCAATAGCACCCAAAAATGGGAGTTACAACAGAGTGTAAAGGAAGAAGATTTGGTATGGGGGTTAGCTTAGTGCTAATCCTAAGGTTGTCTCGCCATCGAAGGAGCCTTTCCTCTCATCAAAGAGGAGGAAGATGACGGGATGCAGTGGAGGAGAGGCTCTCGGTGCCCCTCTCCGGGTTGCCTTGCTCTCCATGCAGAGTGGAGGCGGATGGAATGGAGTGTCTGGCGATCAAAAATGGGATCCTCCCCCCTCTAGGTTTGACCTTATCCCTTATATAATGAGATAGGTCAGGTACATGGCAGTTTGAGGATTTAGTCTACGGTCTACGTGTGCCAGAGTCTAGGAGGGTCTTGCAACAGTGTGCCATGGACCGTCGCGGTGTCTTGGAGCCGAAGAAGCCTTGGGCGTCGTTCGGCTGCTCTATTCTGACACTTTGCGTGTCAGGCGGTGTCAGCTTGGACCGGCCTCCCCTGGGTGAGACCTTTTAGAATCTTCTTGGTAGCAGAAGAGGTTGTCTCTAGGGGCTGACATGCGGGCCCGAAAGCCCACGAGCCCCCGGAGGCCATGGGAAGCTTTGTCTTCTTGTGTCATGCCTCGGACGTGACCCTGTTGGAGGAGCAGTTGGTAGGGCCACGCCTAGGGAGCGGTGCTGAGGAGCCCCCGAGCATCGGTAGCTTGGGGCCTGTCTTCTTGTGCCTGGGCCTTGGCTGGCGTTGTGAGCCGGACAGGAGCCAAGGGCCGGGATTGGTCGTGCCGTAGATCAGGAGCCCAAGGCTCGAGGAAGCCCCTGAGCCCCAGGCGAAGGCTGCGTTTGAATCAGGCTCGGCCAGATCTCCTTACCAGAGGGTGCGCGCGAGCGTGCCCGATGGGCATAGCCCTCGAGCCCCGGGCGATCCTGAAGGGGTCGGTCGGGGGGTCTTCTTCATTCGGGAACCATTGGACCCGAGGCTTAACATACCTGTATGTTAGGATCTCATCACAAAAGGAGGGATAGATGCACCACTTAGTTGGTGGGAAAGGCACACCAAGGTAATCTTTGTGCCTTATTATTTTTTTGCTTGTTCTTTTGTCAGGTTAGTTTGTACTAATAGTGAATTCTTCTCATTTTTCAGAAGCAGCCAGAGTGCAGGAAATTCATGTATGGGTTGTCTAGATTCTTTCCTCATATGGTTGAGCTTTTCCAGAACACTACTGTTGATGGCTCTACAGCCACCATCCCTGGCCTATCCTGCTTTGACCAAGAGATAGGGCTAGATAAGGGAGATGAAGATGGTGCTGCTATTGTAGAGAACTCTGGCTTCCATACCAGTCCACCAAGTATCAGCAACAGCCGTAAAGAGGGGAAGCAGCACTACTGACATAGCCTTGAGTCTAAGCAAGAACAAAAAAGTTCTACTTAATGTTATTATGCAGGGGCTGGTCACTTAATTGGAGATTGCTGCTGACAATGAAGTGAGTGCTTTGAAAGAAATATCACAGAGCAAGAGAGGGGAAGTTTCTCAAGCAAAGCAAGCCAAGATTGATGATATTGCATGGTGCCTGAACTTGGATGTGGAGGCTAGGGCAGACAAACCTTCGAATGAGTACTACATTGCTACCATTATGTTCAGAAGTAGCTACAACAGATTGGTCCTCAGCAACTTTGATACAAAGGAGCAAAGGATGGCATGGCTGAGGAGGGCCACCTAACATGGTTGAGGAGGAAAGGATGGCATGGCAGAGGACTGGGCAGCTAGAGTATCAAGTTTGGCAGCCTTAATTTTATTTCGCTTAGGACCTTTAATTTATGATGAACTTTGTAATGTTAATGAACCATGGTATTTGTCTAGACCTTGTAATGTTTGTTGGACAGTGTAATGTGTGTTGCTGCCATGATTGGTGATGTTTGTTGGGCTGCTGCCAAGTAATTTTGTTGCTGCCATAATTCAAGACTGTTTCTTAACACTTATTTCACATCTAATTCTTATGATGATCAGGGTGCAAATAATGGAGGGGATGTTGGTGGTGGAGGGGATGCCACTGATGGAGGGGCTACAACTGATGGAGGGGCTACTGCTAGTGGGGGGTCTGTTGCTGGTGGAGTGCCTGATGATGGTTGGAGTACTACTGATGATGGTGCCACTACTGAAGACTATGATGACAAGTGATCTACTGATGATGATTGATCAAATATTGATGATGAAGGGGACTCTACTGAAGATGAGGAAGAAGCTCTGACAATGCATGTTCTGAGGTGTCAGCAGAAGAGGAGAAGGATTGCTACTGCTGTGCTATTGCTAGGTATGTACCACTATGACAAGTACATGAACAAGGCTGCTTATAGAGTCCCTCTTGAATCTGGATATCAGTGGACTACGAGAACCCTAGGACATAGGGGACAATGATATAATATGTTTAGGATGCACAATGATGTTTTTTATAGCCTGCACACTATGCTTGTTGAGAGATCTAGTATAAAGTCCACCAAGAAAATGACATCTATAGAGGCTCTCGCAATGTTTTTGTGGATGTGTGGTGCCCCTCAGTCAATGAGACAAGCTGATAATAGATTGAGAGGTAACTAGGGACATGTAGCAACAAGTTTGATAAGGTACTGTCTAGTGTCATGAAGCTAGCTACTGATATCATTAGGCCAAAGGATCCAGAATTTACAACTATTCATAGAAGGTTACAATCTTCTCGTTTGCTCCGTACTTTGATAATTGCATTGGAGCTATAGATGGGACAAATGTACCTATCACTGTGCCAACTGAGAAGGTAGTCCAGCACACAGGAAGGAAAGGAATCATCACTCAGAATGTGTTGGCCGTATGTGACTTCGATATGAGATTTACTTTTGTTCTGACTGGGTGGCCTAGCTCGGTTCATGATATGAGGGTGTTCAATGATGCACTTGAGAAGTTTGATAACAAGTTTCCACATCCACCTGAAGGTATGCATGTGCTGTTCAATTTCTTCTTTGTCTTAGTTGTAGTATTTGTCATGTTACACAAGATATTGTGTTGTGTAAAGAAATTTTATCTTATTGACTCGGGGTACCCAAATCGATCGGGTTTTCTTGCACCATACAAGGGTACAAAATACCATGTCCCCGAATGGAGAGAAAGCCCTAGGCCAAGAGGTAAAAAAGAGTTGTTTAATTATACGCATTCTTCACTTATAAATGTCATAGAGAGGTCTTTTGGAGTTCTAAAGATGAAGTGGAGAATTTTGTTGGATTTACATAGCTTTCCCATGGCAAAGCAAAGCAAAATAATCATGGCATGCATGGCACTGCACAATTTCATTAGATAGAGTGGTATGATGGATGACCTCTTTGACTTGTGTGATCAAGATGAAAACTATAATCCAAATGAGGAAGGAACTTCAACTCAAGCAACTGGAGGCAATACACATTATGGAGACAAAGATGAAAACATAAATCAATTTCGTGATTGGATAGCCAATGGTTTGTTTGCAAGGTCATAGATGTGACATGGTTTGTAATAATGAAGTTTTTATGTAAACAATTTGAACATTGTTTGTGAGTGAGAATGAACATTGTGGCTAGCAGCTAGTAGAGCAGCCAAGCAGAGCAGGCGTGTGCGCGCTGGCGCCAAGGGCACACGCGCGGGAGCCAGCAGCGTGGCCACCGTTCGCGCCAAATGCCAGGGGCAGCAGGTGAACATTAATTAGGGGTGTTTTGGTCATTCTAAACATGCACATGTCAGGTTTAGTCCAATTTAGTCCACCTAACCAAACATGGTCTGACTAAATTTGAGGAGGCAGTTTAGCTGACTAATTTTAGGAGCTGGGAACCAAACAGGGCATAAGGATCTACCGAGGATAGCGGGTCACTTTTCCCCAACCTAGTCCCAACCCGTCTCCACTGTTCATCTCCCCTGCTGTCTAGATTCCAGCCTAGGCCCCTCACTCTTCATCCCTGGCGAGTGGTGAGGAAGATATTGCATCAGACAATCGCTGGACGAATGACATCACCAGAAGAATCAATGGCTAGATCCTTACTTCCAACTATGTGCGAGAAGTTTGTATGCGAGGTGCTTTATTTGAAGGACCGAAAACGATGACCACAGGAGGAGGTGAATGTGAGCCGTAAATTTTCTTTCAAAAATTTTCGGCCGCTGTCCCAAAATCACCGCCAAATGCTAAACTCAATACTCCTGATGCCCTCAAGCAAACTAGTGGCTAGATGTTCCCTAGGAACACAGCGGGACACCACACGATCTAACGAGATGCTCTCACACAGAACTAAAGATCTGAAAAGTGGGGTTTTTTTGAGGGAACATCTGAAAAGTGGGTATTCAACTCCTATAGAGAAGAAGCAAGTTCCTGATTCAAAATACCAAGCCAACTGGTGACAAGAGTATTGAGAAAAGTTACATGGATCAGTAGAACAGAATGCAAACAGAGCTCAAACGCATGAGAAGCGAGGAGATGGACCAGAAATTCCAGGCGTCAGACCAGAATTTCCAGGCCCCAAATAGCAGCACAGTACAGAGAGCACCGGATATACCCTGCGCACAACATCGGTGCCTTCACCGGTTACAACCGGTGCTACCCGCATGACACTGGGAACCGACCCTACCTACACCGGTGTGAACCGGTGTCAACACCGGTGCGCACGACAGGAATCCTGTGCGCGACGCGCAGAAAATGGGGCGAGCATAAATTCAAACAAAAAGGGTCTGGGCGTGAACGCGCGGTTGCGGAAGGCGCCAGGGCGGAGGCTGGAGACGCCATAGCAGAGAGGAGCGGCGGCTGTTTCGCGTCTTGCTTTGGGGTTCGGGAGTCTTTTGTCGTTTTTATTATTATTATTAGGGGTTAGGGTTCGGGAGTCGCCAACCCGCGAACACGTTTAAGCAAACGTGCTTCCGAGGCCGCGTTTTGAAAACGGTAAACAACAGGCCCGACGCCAGTGACTCCCTTGGAACCGACGCGTGGCGTGGTGTGCACCACAAGTTTGCTTTTTTTATTCTATATTCATTTGTATGTTTCTTATTCTTTTCCAGACGCTGCACCTCACTCAGCTCGCTGCTGCGGCGTTCTGCGCCCCCGACCTTGCGCCACTCGCTCACTCGCTCGCTCATCGCTCCTCTTTCCCGCCCGTCACACGCCCTACCCGCACCTTGCACCTCGCTTCGGACGTGCGCTGCGCCGCCCGCCCCCTCTCGTAGCACGCACTGCTCTCCAGGCTGAGCCAAGGCCATTGCTGCCGGTGCTAGATGGTGGTGGAGCTCACGCGCCGCCACTGGTGCTGGTGCTGGTGGTGCTCGCACGCCGCCGCTCGCCATGGTATCCCACCCCGAAGACCGGAGTCGATCGGCCCTAGTCTTTCCCTCTTCTACGTTGCAAATGCATGTTTTCAAGTGTTTCAGATGTTTCAGAGATATGGTGCAATTGTTACATATGAATATTGCAAAAGTAGATCGGGATGTTGCATATTTGCAAGTGTTTTTAGTGTTATGTTGCGAGCGTTTTGAAAAATATTTTCAGACGTACGTTGGAACAAGTGTTTTATCTGAATGTTGCATATGTTTCAAACATATGTTGTAAGTGTTTTATCTGGATGTTGCATATGTTTCACACATATGTTGCAAAAGTATATTTCAAATATTTTATCTATGTCCTACGTATGTTATGTTTCACACACATGTTGCAAGTGTTTTATCTAGATGTTGCATATGTTTCACACATATGTTGCAAAAGCATATTTCAAATATTTTATCTATGTCCTACGTATGTTGCATCCAAGTCTTTCATGTTGCAAGTATTTCCAGGGGGCACGGTGAGTGATGGGCGCCACGGCCCAGGCACCGGGGGATGGGGCGCGACAGAGCTGGAACCAACGGACAGGGCCACAGCGACGGGCGCAGGGTGCGCGTGCGAGGCGGGGGCGAAGCAGATGGAGGCGGGCTGCGTGGCCGTCCACCCGAACGTGAGGAGCGACGGGCGCATGTCGCTAGCGGTCCCATGGGCACGGCCCCCTAGGTGGGCTCGTGAAAAGTAGGCACAGACGGAGGGCACAGAGTGTAGGCGTGCTCTGAGGAAACGAATCGGCTCTTCCACGATACCATCCGTTGGATCGATATCCAATCGGACGTCCATACGCCAGCAATTCCATTTGGAAAACGCCCGCTCGCCTTCGTTTTCAACCGGCCAACCCGCGTTGGTTGCGGTCCGTATAGTGGGATTTTTCTGTGTTTTTGGCACCAGGTGCAGACCTGCGGCACCAGTTGGGCTGGTGGGCTGGAGACTGGCGTGAGGGAGGCTAGCTAGGCTGGCTCTGAAGAGCTATTCCATAAAATTTGGGTCAAGCACCGAGCTACAGCCCCCAGCCGGGCCGTGGATCCGCCCCGATCCCACTGACAAAAATTCTGACCTTGAAGCCATCATGTGCGAACCTATGTATACTGTATAGACATGTAAGGTATGTTTCATAATAGCATAGGTGGGTAATTTATATGTAAATTTAGAACGTTACTTTGAATTATTGTTTCATAATAGCATATTGTTGATAATTAAATATAAATTTATGTGGTTGTTTTATGGGCATTGTCTTAGTTACAACCATGCATTTTTTTCATCCGTCCGCCCACTCACGAGCCACATGCAAACCGCACGCGATCTTTCTTTCCCACCTGGGCCCACATCTCTCTCGCAGAATTTGTCTTCCACCTCTCTCTCTCATCTCCAGTGAGCTCCTCCCCGGCAGCTGCACTCGCGCCACAACTCCGGCAAGCTCCTCCCCGGCGGGCACGCCTGCACCCCACCGTGTCAGCGTGAAGCCCACTGAAGGACACATGGACGCCTAAGAGGGGGGGGTGAATTAGGCAACTTAAAAATCTAACTCTAGACTATGGCCTCTTTTTCTACTTCTAGCAAAACCTATGCAAAAGATAATCTATCTAGATGTGCAACTATGGTTTTGCTAGTGTGTTGCTATCTCTACCGTAGATGATAATAATATGATCAATGTAAATGCGGAAGCTTAAAGAGCAAGGTAGAGATATGCAAACTCCCGTCGACGACTCCGGTATTTTTACCGAGGTATCGAGAAGCGTGCAAGCTTCCCCCTAGTCCTCGTTGGAGCCCCTCGCAAGGAATCCCTCGCAAGGGCCAAGCTCCTGGTCGGGTAACTCCGTGGATAGCCTCGGTCCTTCCCCACGCGCAAGTGGGTCTTCGACGTGCCTTCCGGCAAGCCTCTCCTGGATGCTCCCCGCCGTCTTAACTATCAAGCTTTCGGCCGAAACACCGCGGGCCTTGTTCCCTTCGGTACACGGTGGTGGCCGCACCACAAACGCGGTTGGTGCGATCTCGCAAGACTTCAAGCCCCTCCGATGTACAACTCTTGTGCTCGCAAGCACAGGGTGGTAAGAGGTATGCAAACCTCACTAAACACTAGGCATATACCTAGAGCAAGCGCATAAGCGGTGGTCTAATCAACCTAAGCACTTCGCAAAGCACCTACGCTAATCACCTGATGAAACACTAAGCACTATGCAAGTGGAGATCACTAAAATGGTGTATCAACACCCTAGATATGTTTCCTCAGCTCCATACTTCTCAAATAACCGGTTGGGGGTTGTATTTATAAGCCCCACTGAGAAAGTAGCCGTTGGGGTCGAACTCCCACAAAACTGCTACTGACCGGACGCTGAATCGTCCTGACCGGACGCGTCCGGTCGTCCCGACCATTGAGCCGGCAATGTACTGATCGGACGCTAGCCAGTGTCCGGTCGCCTTACTGTAATCGATCGAACGCTGCGTTCCTGCGTCCGGTCGGTTACCGCTAGCGTCCGGTCCTTGCGTCCGGTCGCCTGTCTACCAAGTCTCCACCCAGCATCCGGCCGCAGTGTCCGGTCCCCATAGTGAGCTCGTTTCTTCGCGATCTTGCATACGGCTTGGTTCCAATCTTCATGCTTGGACTTTACTTGATCTCTTGGGTCTTCTCTTGTGCTCCTAAGGTCTTTCTTAAAGTGTTGATCATCGGATCACCACGTCGTCTTCGTCCAAGTCACGTCTTGCATCCTATTGAACTACAAAATAAACACTTGCAAATTCATTAGTCCAATTTTGTTGTGTTGGTCATCAAACACCAAAATCCAAAGTAAATGGGCCAAGGGTCCATTTTCCTTACAATCTCCCCCTTTTTGGTGATTGATGACAACACGACCAAAGCAAGCAAATAATAAGAATGTGAAATTTAAAAACTATCTACTTGCTAAGATGCAATGCAAAAGGGCAAGGTTATATGATACTAAAAAGATACCAATTGATACCAATTGAAGAAACAACTTGTAGGACCAATTGAAAAACTATTTAAAGCTTAACTTGCCCTTGCAAATGTTCCCATGTGGTATTATGGATTTAGGCCATGTTCTTTATTAATTCTCCCCATTACTTAGACTAATCCATAACCCACTATCCTCCCTTTCTTGGACCATTTCCATTTATAGACACCAAATAAATGCTTGCCTTTGGTCCTCCAAATTCTCCCCCTTTGGCATCAAACACCGAAAAGGAAGACATTAGTAGCACAAGGGAGGGTCAAACTTTGTGATCCTTTGTATGTAGAATAGAATAGATCACAAAATTTGACTCTCACATTATATAGACTAAGCTCCCCCTAAATATATGCATACATATGAAGGAAGGCAAAGCATATGCGTAATTGGCAAATTGTTGCACGAAGGAGTTTAATCTATATAATGCATGGAGAAAGCATATAAATATCTAAATGAAGTCAACATGATGATACCAAATGAAGAATGATGCTTATCTCCGGGGACTCCATTTTTCTTGCAATGAGACTACTACATGATAAGCTTGTAAAGTGGTTAGTCTCAAAGCATCCATCTTGTAGATGATCCTCCCCCTTAATTTGTGCATGCAAGCGTGGAATACTTGAAGTACTCATGCACATTTGATTTTGGAATCAAAATACCTCTTGAGAGATGATATTTGGGAGAAATTATCTACAATTTAGACTTTGGCACATATTAGATGAACAATTGTAAGACAAGCTATGTGCCTTGCTCCTAAACAATTTTGAACCATGTAGGTTTGCTCCAAGGGTTAAAAATGAAACCGAGCAATCCTACCATAAGATATACCTATTGTATGCATGACAACAGATTTAAGAATGCAAATGCAAACATAGGCATTAGAAGTAACTAGATGCTTAAAAAGATACCAATTGAAAAATAATATCAATTGAAAGCAATACTATTTGAAGAAAATACTAATTGAAAACAATAACATCTAGTTACCTAACATGGGAAGGGGAATTTGGGTCCATAGTATTCACTAACCCACTTGGCAATAACTTTGTCCATCATGATGCACCCCATGAAATGCACCCATACTTTGCCAAGTCTCCAAATTCCCCGAAGTCCATTGGACTTCTCACTTCCCTCTCGGGATCCAAACCTTCTTGGTGCTTTTCATGTTGAAAATGATTTTCTTTGGCACCCAAAAGCGTTTGACCCCATTGTTGGCTTGCTTGTTCACCTTGATTGCCACCACCTTGTCATTTTTCTTCTTCTTCAAAAGATATGGTGTGGAGGCCTTTTTGTCCACCTTATTGGTGTAGGTGTTGGAGAACTTGCTTGTTTTCTTTTTCTCCTTCTTTGCTCCTCCCCCATTCTTCACCTTGCACTCATAGGACTTGTGGCCTTCCCTGTGGCATACGTAACAAACCACGGTTTGTCCTTCATCAAGCTTCTTCACTCCCTTAACGGTGTTATCTTGGTGAAGTTGGGTTTGCTTTGCCTTGCCTTTCACTTGAGTCAAGTCCTTGGTGAGATGAACTACTTCTTGCTTGAGTTGCTCATTCTCCTTTGCAATCTTTTGTGTGCATGTATCTACAATCACTTTCTCAACACAAGCTTGGTTGCACAAAGGTGAGTCTAAACATAAATCATTGCAAGAAGTAGAGGCATCCTTTTTAATTATTTCATTTCTTTTAGATGCCTTGGTGGAGGTTAAATTGATGGCCTCAAGATTAGCAACTTTATTAGTTAGCTCATCACAATGTTTGCGCATGATTTCCATTTTAGCAAGGAAACTTTGATAGTCATTTTGTGAGATAGCTAATTTTTCTTTTAATTTTTCGTTTTTCTTTGCAAGTTGCTTATCATTAATTGTGCATTCATTTGTTGTTGCACTAGCCTCAAGTTACTCAATTTTATTAGATAGTTCAACATTGAGATTTGCAAAGTTTTCATATTGTTCAAGCAAATTCTTGTATGCTTCTTATGAACTACCTAGCTCTTCTTTTAGATTTTTGAGCTTCTTTTGTTGACTAGTGCAAACTTTAGCATATTTAAAATTTTGTTGCACAATTGCATCATAAGAAGGCATATCATCATCACTATCACTCTCACTAGAGGATGAGCTTTCGTTACCTCATGCCATAAGGCACACACGTGAAGAGTTTGATGATGAGTGCTTGCGGCCTCACCTCTTGTGATGGTGTTCTTCTTCACTTGAAGAATCATCCCATGATCTTATTGAGGTGAGGGCTTGGTTCTTGCATGCCTTCTTCTTTGTCTTGGGTGTGGGCTTGTTTGGACAAACTTCCACAAAGTGCCCCAACTCGCCGCATCTATAGCATCCTCTCTTTCTTTGCTCGTTTCTTTGATTTGTGAAAATGAAATCTTGAATTTGGATGGGCACACCCTTGACATTTAGCCTTTGGATCATCTTCTCCACCTTGTTGATAAGTTTGATTGATTCTTCATCAAGGTCGGAGGTGGAGGAGGAAGATTGATCATCATCACTTGAATCATCATCATCATCATCATCCTCATCTTCACTTGAGGAGCTTGAGCTTGAGCTTGACTCAACTTTCTTCCCCTTCATCTTCTTTTTCTCGCTACATGCGAGAGCTTTTCCTTTGCTTGATGAAGAAGCTTCTTCTTGACCCATCTTACGTGACATTTCAAATGCTACTAACTTGCCAATGACTATGCCCGGGATCATGTTGCTCAAGTCCTCCATGTTGTGAAGGATGGTGATGATGCTTGCATATTTCTTTTGTGGAAGCACGGAGATGATCTTCCTCACGATGTCCGCATCATCTAGCTTTAATAATCCTATTGAATGGAGCTCATTGATAATTAGATTCAAATGAGAATACATATCACGAACAAGCTCATCATTATTTATTTTAAAGGAATCATAATTTTGTTTAGCTAGACAATGTTTTTGCTCACGGACATTACTTGTGCCGTCATGGAGCTCTTGGAGTTTTAACCAAATTTCATGTGCCGTATTTAAAGTGAACACTTGGTTAAACACATCCATGCTAAATGATTCAAACAAGCAATTTTTAGCTCTAGCATTGAAATGCATTTCTTTTTCATCACTCTTTGTGGTTTTTTCGGGATTCTTGATGGGTTTCATCCCGTCACGAGTGACTCTCCAAACACCCAAATCAACCGCCTCAAGATGGCAAGCCATTCTAGCCTTATAATAGAGGAAGTTAGTGCCGTCAAATTGTGGAGGCCTAGCGGTATCCATCCCAACCACTGCAAGCAGTGTCGGCTCAACGGCGGTTAAGCCAAAGGTTCAAATATGAGCCAAACGGCTCTGATACCAATTGAAGGACACGTGGATGCCTAAGGGGGGGGGTGAATTAGGCAACTCAAAAATCTAACTCTAGACTATGGCCTCTTTTTCTACTTCTAGCAAAACCTATGCAAAAGATAATCTATCTAGATGTGCAACTACGGTTTTGCTAGTGTGTTGCTATCTCTACCGCAGATGATAATAATATGATCAATGTAAATGCCGAAGCTTAAAGAGCAAGGTACAGATATGCAAACTCCCATGGACGACTCCGGTATTTTTACCGAGGTATCAAGAAGTGCGCAAGCTTCCCCCTAGTCCTCGTTGGAGCCCCTCACAAGGAATCCCTCGCAAGGGCCAAGCTCCTGGTCAGGTAACTCCGTGGATAGCCTCGGGCCTTCCCCACGAGCAAGTGGGTCTCCGACATGCCTTCCGGCAAGCCTCTCCCGGATGCTCCCCGCCGTCTTAACTATCAAGCTTTCGGCCGAAACACCGCGGGCCTTGTTCCCTTCGGTACACGGTGGCGGCCGCACCACAAACGCGGTTGGTGCGATCTCGCAAGACTTCAAGCCCCTCCGATGTACAACTCTTGTGCTCGCAAGCACGGGGTGGTAAGAGGTATGCAAACCTCACTAAACACTAGGCATATACCTAGAGCAAGCGCATAAGCGGTGGTCTAATCAACCTAAGCACTTCGCAAAGCACCTACGCTAATCACCTGATGAAACACTAAGCACTATGCAAGTGGAGATCACTAAAATGGTGTATTAACACCCTAGATATGTTTCCTCAGCTCCATACTTCTCAAATGACCGGTTGGGGGTTGTATTTATAAGCCCCACTGAGAAAGTATCCGTTGGGGTCGAACTCCCACAAAACTGCTACTGACCGGACGCTGAGTCGTCCTGACTGGACGCGTCCGGTCGTCTCGACCGTTGAGCCGGCAATGTACTGATCGGACGCTAGCCAGCGTCCGGTCGCAGATTTGCCGCTCTGGAACCTTACTGTAATCGATCGGACGCTGCGTTCCTGCGTCCGGTCGGTTGCCGCTAGCATCCGGTCCTTGCGTCCGGTCGCCTGTCTACCGAGTCTCCACCCAGCATCCGGTCGCAGCGTCCGGTCTAGCGTCCGGTCCCCATAGTGAGCTCGTTTCTTCGCGATCTTGCAAACGGCTTGGTTCCAATCTTCATGCTTGGACTTTACTTGATCTCTTGGGTCTTCTCTTGTGCTCCTAAGGTCTTTCTTAAAGTGTTGATCATCGGATCACCACGTCGCCTTCGTCCAAGTCACGTCTTGCATCCTATTGAACTACAAAATAAACACTTGCAAATTCATTAGTCCAATTTGGTTGTGTTGGTCATCAAACACCAAAATCCAAAGTAAATGGGCCAAGGGTCCATTTTCCTTACACCCACACACACGCCCCACCACTCCCAAGCCCTCACCGTTAGGGTTTCAGTGGCGGCGGCGGGTTCAACGCCGGCGAGGTATGTCCCCCTCGTCCTCCTCCGCGCCCGCGTCCACCCCACCCCTTCTTCCCCAACTCCGGTGTGCTTAGAAGAGAAGGGCTTTGGTGGGGAGGATGGCCAGGCGGTGGGGATGGCGGGAGGACGGTTTAGGGGCCCTGGCAGCGGTGGAGGCGGCCAGGGCAGGGGAGCTCCATGGCCATGGCGGAGCTCCGACGAACCCCTAGCGCGCTCGTGGCGGCGGGAGGGGGCAGTGGTGGGGGAGAGGGTCGGCGAAGAGGAAGAAGACGACGGACGGACAGGGCGGAAGGCAGCCGTGCAATTCGGCTAACGCACGCACGGTCGTGCGTGCGCCGCGTCCTACTTTATGTAGTTTTTATAATGGCTGAAGTGAGTAACCTTTTAGATATATGACTATGACTATTATTGGTGGTGATGATTAGACATCAAAAAGGTGATATGTTCTGGATTGTTGTGAGAATTTTTAAAATTTTTCTTTTTTTTCAAGCGTGTCTCATGAAGATTAATAGGGAGGCTTCTAATTAGTAATATACTAAGATGAGATCCTTCCTACCATCTCCTCACGTTGCTACATTTTAGAGTTCTCAAATATGAGTCCCTTATACTCGTGTAGCATTCATACTGATTCAGGGTGCAATAGGCATATTGATTTTATGGAATTTGCCCTATCATTTACTAATGTTGCTAGCTCATGCTACTTTTTAGTTTTGGGTATGCTCATTTAGTCATTTGCACGTTTCCCCCTTTTCCACTGAGTTGTTTCATTTGTATTTATAAACACTTTTTTCACCATATATAGCTTCAGCGTTGATACGTACGTGAAAACAATTCCGTGGAAAACAGCCCAACAGGAACAAAATCGAAGCGAGAAAAGGTGTTCCACATTTGCTTGAAACCACTCCAGTCATCTGTTACTTTCGGGTCAAAACTGACGAACAATCTGGTATTTACATGGCACAAAATATGTCCAACTCCAAAAAGAACTTTGCATTGTCGGTCATGGTACATTGAAGGGGGTGGGGGCGGGGGACTCTGATTACGTTACAGGTATATAGAATTTGTTAACCTTCAATCTCAACAATTTCTTCGAACAAAAAAACATATCCTGCACCTAACTACTGATATGCTGCACAAATCACCAGTTACCAATGTTGTTTCCTGTTTCAGACGAGTGGAGTCGACAAAGAAAACATGAGATACTAGCAGCATGTTCGGTTGGCTGGTTCATATCGTTACTGGTTCGTGAAAAAGTACTGCTGGCTGGTTTGTGTGAGAGAAAAATACTGTTCCGACTGAAAATTTACGATCGTTTACGACAAGCCACAGCCAAACGAACAGGCTAGCTTGATACAAAATCACTCTTAAGTTCAACTTGAATGGTAGCAGTGGCGGATGCAGGATGGGAACAAAGAGGGCTAAATAATGAAGATTTAGGGCTATGGCTAGAGATTAATAGTGATTTAAGGCTAAGTATCCCTGCAGACGAAAGAAATGATCTCAGCATTGTGCGAACATTTGCGCAAAAATGTATGTTCACTCAAAAGAGGACTTCAGATGGATACCTGTAACAAGAAAACGAAGATGGCAGCATTTGCCAGCGACAGTGAAAAGCTCATCATGCCCCCATGCAGCTCATTTGGTAGGTACCTACAGTGATGCAAGCATTGTAAACAGAAAGTACTGGACTGTAATTTAAGCTTGATCGTAGTATCGTACTTGCACCAGTAACTTACATTGTTCTCAATCTTGTGAAGGCAAAATAAAGCCCACACATGCATGGAAGATGCAGAACACTATCACCAGTGGTCCAATCTCCTGTTGGATGAATATAACTTCTCATTAGACTTTGAACGCCAATTTCCAACTACATGTAGTTGCCTTTAGAGGTATGCATGCATGGGATACCTGGTAATCATAAGCCACAATGGACAAGGCGAGTCCAGCGCCAATGTATGCCATTGTCAAGCTGTCCTCATTCCGGAAGGGAGCTGTGGCTCCATAAAACCATGGAAAACCAGCACTTCCAAGCATTCTTGATGCCAACAAACAGGGGTAAATTACTGACAATTGAGCATACCTTCCGTCAGCCTGTGTCAATCAACAGATCTATGAGAACGGTAGCAGAATTTCAGCCTCAAGTTTCTGAAACACTATTCATACAGACGACCAGGCAAAAAACTAGCAGGCTGAGACTCATACCACTATGGTTGGTGCCGAGAGAAACCAAAAGGTTGAGAGAGCAAAATGGATGCTTGCTTGAGCTAAGACCAGGATCAGTACTCTTTTGTCTGAAACACAATAATTGTGGTCAGAAATGGGAATGGAACATACAAGCACTGAAAAGCTTAAACTGCAACAATCATGATTCATATTGTGAGAGATGGAAAAGCTGCTTCCTTTAGGGCCTGTTTGGTTCCCTGCATCCACCTGAACCAGGCTGGCGGGATGCAAGGACCGACCGTTTGGTTGCCTGCTCACCTGGTTGAACCAGGCTCTGCGCGTGCACGAGGCACCCCGCGGCCAGGCTCTGCAGGAACGAGCAAATCGGCCGTTCCTGCCAGGCCTGGCTCGCTGGATGCAGCTGCTTTCACACCTAATGACACTATTAGTGTATGATTAGTGAATATCAAATGATATTAATGTATTTTAAAGATGTTTAAGACATAGTTAGATAAAATAAGTACTTTAGGAGTGTATTTGCATAAAATAAAAAATCATATTCATAACCTTGTAATATTTTTATCTCGTGCAATATATCTTCATACAAGTAACCAAACAGCATCTCTTCTCAGCCAGGCTAAGTTGACGCAGCCAACCAAACATGACAAGGTCGCATGCACTCAGCCTGTCCCATGTGAGCCAGGCTCTCAGATACGAGCCAGGCTCGACTAGTACGCGAACCAAACAGGCCCTTAATGCATTTTTCACATCAAAATTGAGGAACATCTCTTAAATTTGACTCAAGCAATTCCTCATATGCTAAATGTATTTCAACAAACCCATAAATACCTGGTCATATTTATTTACAAATTACAATTATGTTAAATGTATTTCCTCATAAGCAGTCTTGGTCATATTTATTTACAAATTACAATTATGTCTCATATTAAAATATTCATGGTCAATATTCAACGAAGTCGATTGCAATATCTTTAAAAGGTTACAGAACTGCATATGCTTTATAATGAAATCGTGAAGACTACTACAGATCAAACACAATCTCATCAGACATTGGCCAACTTATTTTCTCAGTTGTATCTAGATATGGTAAAATTTGCTCCTGGACATTATTTATGTAATACAGGTAGAGCTTTATCAACAGAAATGAGAAAGAAAGCACTGGGGCAAGCAGGAGGACTCAGCACTCACCTCTGAGGACATGTGCAAAAAATGATTTTTGGTAGCTCCCAATGGCAGACGCATGGTGACTGGTACTTGATGCATTTCTGATATACAGAATTCCAACTACTGATATTGTGGCTGCAATATGCATAGGGAAGCAAGAATCTACTGTCATCATCACTAACGAATACATTTGTGATTTCTTGACTTCCAATAAGGGACACCGATTCAAAGAATGTCATCAGCTAGAATGTATTAAACAGAAGATCTTGCTTCTGGTCTTGCTGATAAGTCAGGATCAAGCACTTAATGATTCATACAGCACAGAGAACACAGTAATAGCACTTAGGTGTTTCAGAAAATACACAAACCTTCTCATGCTCCAGCACAAGCCACGTCTCAAAACAGAAAGAGAACACTGAAGAGGCAAAAGCCAGAATGAAATTGTTGATCCATGAACATCTAACAAAAGCACACTGAAACTCTTCACAGCACCTACTGCAAGCTGAAGTGCCCAGTAAATGCAAGCCCTTCGTTGTCCCCTATGATTATCAGTGAAAAACATAGACTGCTCACACTTCACAGCTGTATCATATAGCAGTACCTGTGCAAACGATTCATGTAGCTTATGAAACAAAAAACTACACACGCAAAGAAAAGAGAAAAACTACACATATTCTAGGTTAGCGGCGGCGGTGCGCAGCTGTTTCGTTCTCCGGTGCATGCTGCTGACTTGGCGGGATGCATCGAATGCAGGTAATAATAACCGGCTGGTTGTTGCGGCGCGTGTAGTGAGGATGGCCAAGAGTCCGCCGACGGACAACGTCAACACCGCCCCATAATCACGGTCGTCATCATCACGGCAAGGATTCCTTCACTCTCAATTCATTCTTGATACTGATGCTGAGGTAAATACGTAAGTGCGCTGGATATTTAATTTTCTATGTAGGTCACCATGACTCCTGATTCGAACCGCCAGTAGCGGCCGGAAGCAGGCACCGGCCGGCAAGCCTTCCAAGTCCGAGATGGCGGCTCAATTCCGTATAACGCAGCTCTTCTGCGGCCACGGTACGGTAGTGCTACCGCTGCCACCGCAACGGAACCGCAGATCCAAACATGCACATGCCCCCTCAATGGGGACGACGGTGGCATTGCCGCTTGTTGGGATCACGAGTTCACGACGACAACAATGGACGTTAGAGAGAGGACGGGCAAATCGGACGGTCGATCCTCCAAGGTATATATCTTTTCCACGACATATCAATTTTTTATATATTGATTTGATATATTATTTTCAACTTCCAAGTCCTTAATTATGTGCTAATAAATTATTTTAACTGTGTTAACATGTCCAAAATGACATGCTTTAAGGTCAGGAGGGAGTAACGATGTCCTCCCTTCGTCCTAGTATATAAGGCGTAACCACCTATAGTTCAAAGACCAAGAACACATTTAATTCTTTCTCACAACACTAGTACTACTACATTAATGCATGAGAGAGAGCACGCCTTCTATTATGAGACATGAATAAAAAGTGGTTACACCTTATATATTATACTACCGGAGACTGTGTAGTTACCGAGTGCCCAGAAAATTACCGAGTGTCAAAAGTCGGGACACTCGGAAAACATTTATTACCGAGTGCCAACACTCGGAAAACATAAACACCCGGTAGTAGACCTCTTTACCGAGTCCGAACACTCGGTAACCTCAAACACTCGGTAGAACTACAATTTTACCGAAGGGGCGCACTCGGTAAAAAGAGACACTCGGTATTGAGCTTCCACGTCTCCTAGTATACCAACCGTGCGCCAAACGGCGTCACGGCATGACATGTTTGCCGAGTGTAGAAGTATTTGCACTCGGTAATAATAAAGTTTTACCGAGTGTAAGTTCACAACACTCGGTAAACACTATCTTTTACCGAGTGTACTGGCGCAACACTCGATAAAATTCAACCAAATTTCTTGTTTTTCCCTTCATTCTTTTTCCTCTATCCACATATGATATTTAGTACTCCATTCCAAAATATGGTGTTTATTTCGATTTATTTACTATATTTCACAAAATTTTCATTCTTTATGATAATTAGATACATATCGTGTAAGACCTGCATTTAGAAAGGTGTTGGACCTAAGTGACACCGGGCGAAACGGTAATGGACCTGTGGTGCATTTTGCTCATTTGTTATTTTATATGAATTTTTCTAGATTGTTATTTTTTTTTTGTCTTCCAGTACATATATGTGTACTTATGTCACAAGTGTATATGAAATATATAATGTGCGCTCCAGTTTATCTGCCACCATTGACATTATCGTACAGAGAAAGAATGAATTTACAGCAATATAATTAATACATTACATTGAGGAACAACAGACAGACATGCGCCCTATCATCTCATGGAGTTAAGCTTATTAAAAAAATCAATGATTTAGCGAGCTGATAATATATACTTTAGTTGACGATGTAGCATTTCTTCCTGATCTCCCCCACTGCACCGGTGAGCACGGAGACGTTGCCCATCTTGATCATGGACTCGCTGAAGTCCTTAAAGAACACGTCGTCAAACTTGCCGGTGGCAATGCGCTGGACGTACTCAGCCTGTCAGCGTACTCGCTGTCGAGGGATGGGTCCGAGTTGTACGCGCTGCTGAAGTTGTAGAGCCGGTCGGCGTAGGACGGGCAGTGCGCCGTGCCAAGGGTGTGGGCGCCGGAGAGGACGGCGAGGTCCTTCACGTCGAGGCTTTGGAAGCGAAAATCTTGGTGAGCAGTGGGATGTCCCCGTAAGCTGGAGGCTTCTGTTTACCGAGTGCCGTAGATCTGGGCACTCGGTAAACATGTACCAGGCCCACATGTAATTGGGCTGCGGTGCTTGAGTTTACCGAGTGCCGTATATCTAGGCACTTTCGATAAACAGAGGTATTCACTTAGTCGTTTCTCCCCCAAATCGTGCAGGACGACACACACACCGCCGCAGCGCACAGATCCCGCGCCAGACCGTCGTCCCCAGCGCTGGCGCCTCCCGCCGTCCCCGCAGACTTGCGCCCGCGCCTCCCCTCGCCAGCGCGCTCCACGCCGACGCCGGCGCCTCCCCGCCGTCGCCGTCGCCTCCCCACCGCCGCGGCCGCCTCCTCCCCTCCACGCCGTCGCAGAACCGGCGCGCGCGGTGGAAGACGAAGCAGCTGGAGAAGGGGAAAGGAAGGGCTGAAGCTCCAGCTCGACGCTGGCGGCCCCCTGACGCGAAGCGCTGGACACCTGGGCGATCCACGGCGTCGTCTGACTCCGACGAGCTCCCGGCCTCCCGCTCGACACCGAGCACGCGGACGCGCAGCCCCCGGCTCCAACTCCATCCAATCGTCCACCCTTTTCTGAGGTATTCTGAGGCTCTTCATCTTCATCATCCTCGCTAGAACACTAGAACAGAGGCGCTTGGCGAACACGTGTGTTGTGCTTTGTGGTTTACTTGGGTAGTAGATGCAAAGTATCAATGTAAGAAAATAGTAATCTGAGATTTGTAGCTTTCGTAAGAGAAGTTTCTGTAGATTCTATCCAAAAAAAAATGCTACTGCATAGTTGTCTAAGATTGAATTTGAACAGGCTTTCTGAGAAGTATTTATTTTGCTGGTGCTCCAAATTAGAGAGAGAGATCATGCATAGTTGCCGCGGATCATGCATGTTTGCAAGAGGAGAGAGAAAGCAGCAAATTAGAGAGAGAGAGAGAGAGAGATGAAGTTAATAAGGAAATAAACAAAGTGAGTTCTGAGATTGAACTGGCCCTTGCAATAGTTTGAATCATTCGCTAAAAGTCTAAAAGACCAAATCAAACAATGAAACACAAAACAACTGAATAAAACATTGAAAGACGCAAAAAACTTCAGGGAAAATAATGACAAATTGCAACAACTGGAAAACTGAAGAAACATTGACAATGATGGTGTCACCTTTGCCTCATGTCCTTATCAGTTCATGGTGCCCTCTATCATCGATGATTGGCAGCGTGGCACGACGTTGATCGCGTGCAAACTGGTATCACTGGAAGACTGTAGAAACCATTTGAAGCATATATCTCAACTTGTAACCTTGGTGGCCTAGGTTTGACCTGTAATTAACAGAGGAGACAATTAACACATAAGAATAGACTAATAGTTGATCTACAAATTACATACATCATAGAGGTACCTCTAGTTATTTCTCATGGTATATAATAAATTGATTTCACATCAAACAACCTGCATGCCACATTGATCAAGCAACCTACGCTTCACTGTTTTAAGCTCTGACTACACGAAAACAAAGTTCAGTATTTATGATATGCAACCCCAATATGAAGGTTAAGGAAACAAATAAAGCCACCTGTCTAAATCTGAGAAGTATCCTGTGAACAAAAATACAAGCCACCTGTTCTTATTTTCTCTTCAATCAGCGTTGCCCGTTGCCCCATTGCAGGGTGCAGCAGCCATGGGTGGGGCCCCTAAAGCAGTCCTCTCTCTCTCTCTCTACCACTTTAGCATATCCTGCATTATTCATCTCTCTCTGCAGTGCCTGGGCTAGCCGGCCGCTGCCATCTTTTATCAGAGTGGGGAGAGTGGAGAATGTGGAGGCATGCATGGCACAGGACCGGCCTGCTGCAGCTGGTTAGTAGTAGTATGTTTGTGTGTGTCGATGATCCCCGGCCGGGCACGGCCAGCTTTGCATACTGAATGCTTTAAGCTGATCAGTGATTCGGTCAGAAGAAGCTAGCTAGCTGCTGCTGCTACTGAATGTCTTCTGATCGATCTCCTCAAAGGAGAAGTGGCAGTTTTTACCCTTTAGTGCTGCGACACCGATAATAATTTTCATAAGCATACATGTTTATATATTGGTTGCCTTTCTGTCCAAAATATATGGAAATTATCCAATCTTTTGTTAATTTTTTCCACATGATCCAGTCCAAGTTTCTCATGCTATCAACAAGTATGTACCTATCTCATCAACATGTATTCCACTTGCTAAATATATCACTCTTGTTGTCCAAAATCTTTGAACAATCTATTCATTAGTAACTAGGGCTTGTCATCGGTGATTTGTTTGTGGTAGTGTCATGCCATGTGACCTATAGTGCTGCGATAGAACCTAGCGCCTTTGTGTGCTAGCCACATGGTTGTGTCTGCTAAGCTGCTACTGGTGCTCGGGTATATGGTTGAGACACGCTACAAAACCTGCTGATGCTCTACCTCAATCTTCGATAAATCTTGCTAGTGATGGTTGTGGCTACAAAAAATTGGTTCCATGTATTCCTCCATCTACAAGTGACATAGCGGCCTTTCAACCTTAGGTAAAATCTCATCATCCAATCTAGCAAACATCTTCTATGTGAATCGACCAAGAACATGAATGTCTCTTTATCATCTCATATGGTTTTCTCTAGCACTACTACTCTATTGCTCTAAACTGCAATATCGTCTATATGTTAGGATGGATGACCGTCGGTTGGATGTACACGGGCTATCGGAAGAGGGTCAATACACAAATGAATGGATTGAGAAGGCCAATGATTTCATGACGAAGGCATTTGCAAACGGACGGCGACATGCCTGGTGTCCCTGTACGAAGTGTAAGAACAAGGCAATGAAAACATATGAGGAGATGAGTAAAGATCTTGTCAACAATGGATTTGTAGAGAACTATACCCGGTGGACCATGCATGGTGAACGCCATCGTGCGAGAGAGAAGAGGTCGTGAGACAACGGATCGAGGAGTTTGATTCTGAAGCCGGGTGGCGTAAATGTTAAATGACCATGACATGGCTTTCGATGAAGGAAGTGCGCGAGCGAGAGCCAGAGCAAATCGCAAAGGCGTTTTTACGCCATGTTGGATGCGGCACAACAACCCCTTCACGGGCGCACTAATGTTTCTAAACCGGATGCCATTGCACGCCTAATGGCAGTGAAGTCCCAGCTTTAGCCGGAGTAGAGAATCCTTCGATCAATCAAGGATGATGGTTGGCACCCTACTTCCGGATGATCACGTTCGCCAAAGAACACATATGAGTCAAATAAAATCCTTCGTGCACTCAAGATGTCGTGACGAAAGCGACGATACATGCTTGTCCGAACGGATGCATCTTATTCGGGGAGAACATGCCGACGATAAGTCTTGTCCAAAGTGTAAGGCATCTAGGTACATTGAGTTAGAATCGGTGATGGTCGGAAGACGCAAACAAAAAAGTCGCGCAAAAATCACGAGGTACCTTCCTTTCATACCGAGGATCCAACGGCTTTTCATGAGCGAGGAATCCGCAAAAATGATGACGTGGCACAAAATCGACGCCGATACAATCGACAAGATGATACATCCGTCCGATGGTGAATCATGGAAAAGCTTCGATCGGAAGCATACCGACAAAGCCGATGAGGCTCGTAATGTACGCATTGCAATCGGCAATCGATGGGTTCAATCCTTATGGAATGGGTTCTTCACCATACACATGTTGGCCCGTATTCGTCATCCTCTGAACCTCCCACTGGCGTCGCCTTTCAACGGCAAAATATTTTCTTGTCACTTATAATTCCGGGACACCCGGGGCTAATATGAGTGTGTACATGGAGCCTTTGATAGACGCGATTTGGTCCGTGCATGGGACGAAGGGGTAGTGACATACAACCGATTCACAAAGACAAACTTTAGAATGCATATTTGGTACCATTATTCCATGCATGACTTCCTCGGCTTATGGGTTATTTTGTGGTCGTGTGTTCACACGAAGATGCCATGCCCGATATGCAAGTCACCGTGGAGTTCTTTCGGTTGGAGAAGGGGGCAAGTTTTCTTCGTTTGACAAACATCGACAATTCCTCCTCTTGACCACCCATTCAGGAGAGACAAGAAGAACTTTCGAAAAGGTGTCACGATGGAAGACTCTGCCCGGAAATGATGACAGTGCCTGTGTTCTTGAGATGTTAGATGGTCTTGTGGTCGACAATGAAAAGGGGGCTTCGTGGGATATGGAAAAGAGCATGCACGGACACACAAGTCGTGCTTGTGGAAGCTTCCTTACTTTAAGGACCTCCTTCTTCCACATAACATTGATGTAATGCACACCGAAAAAGAATTTCGCCGAGGCGGTCCTTCACACAATCATGGATCGGGAAAAGTCAAAGGACAATGTCAAGGCTAGATTGGATCAAGCAACGCTGCGATAGACCAAAGCTAAACATGTTGCCTCCCTTACGCTGGAAGTCATGGAAGAAGCCTAAGGCCGACTTCGTCCTAACGAGGGCCCAAAAGAAAGAAGTTCTTCAATGGTTCCAATCGTTGATGTTCCACGACGGGTATGCAAATAATTGGAGGAGGGTGTGAACTTAAGTACCATGCGAATCACGAGGTGAAGAGTCATGATTACCACATATGGATTGAGCGCCTTCTTTCGGTGATGGTTCGTGGCTATTTCCCGATCACATCTGGCGAGTGATGGCGAGTTGAGCATGTTCTTCCGCAAGCTATGTGCTAAGGAGATATCTCGGACCGAGATTGAAGAAATGGAAAGAATGGCCCCGGTGTTGCTCTCGCAAGTTGGAGAAGATCTTTCCCCGGCTTCTTCAATCCGATGCAACATTTGCTCTTGCACCTACCATATGAGGCAAAAATGGGGGCCCTGTGCATGCCCGTTGGTGCTATCCAATTGAGCGATGCCTAAAGGTTCTTAGAACAAAATGCAAAAATAAATGCAAAATTGAAGCTTCACATGCAGAGGCATCCATTGTGGAGGAGGTGTCATACTTCACAACAAGATACTATGCCGACAACCTTCCTAACGTGCATAATCCACCCCTCGTTACAATGTCAGCCGACAATCAATCGACCCTCACCTTTTTCCGAGGGCAACTCGGAAGTGCAAGTGAACCTACCTTGAAGATGTTGAGCCTAGAAGAGTGGCGCTCTATCCAAATTGTGTGTGTTTGCGGAACCTTGAAGAGGTTGGCCCAGTACATTGCGTAAGTTTTACACAAACTTGTTTCTTTTCTTGTCGGTGTTTCGCATGCACCCATCCAACCCTCTTGTTAACGGCCGTTCTGAGAAATTTGTTCTCCTCTACCATCGTCCATCACGGAGGGAACCCACCGGGCGGCGGAAGTTGAAACCCTTCTAAGACATGGCGCGGGAGAACGAAATCCCACTTTTATTTGTTGGTTCAAGGAGGTGGTAGTGTTCAATTTCATTTGTTGTTTGTACTTAACTCTCAACTTGACAAATATATAACGAATCATCCTACTTGAACTAGCAGCCAAAACCGACGTGTCTATGAGTGCCGAGTTGAGGCAAGTTGCCAATGGATTTGAATTTAGGGTCAAGTTTCATTCTCTCGTGTACGATGTCAATGGATATCGCTTTCACACAACTTCGGCATGAGCAGCGTCACCCCGAATCGAAGAACCACAAATACCGGTGTTTTCACGCCAGCACGTGATGGGTTGGACTACTATGGAATAATTGAAGAAATATACAAACTCAAGTTTCACAGTTGTGTACCTCTTCATCCTGTCATATTCAAATGCCATTGGTTTGATCCCAAAGAAGTGATAAAGACCCCGAGCTTGGGTTAGTCGAAGTTCTAAAGTCATCCGTCTTGTTAGGAGACGACGTGTACATTGTGGCCCAACAGGCCACGCAAGTTTATTATCTCTCATACCCGTGCCAAACCAAAGACCGTCTTAAAGGCGTATGATGTTGTGTACAAGGTATCGCCAAGATGGTAAAGTACCGTCCCCAAACGATGATGATTATAACATCGATGCAAACACATATGACGGAGAGTTCTTTCAAGAAGAAGGATTAGAAGGGAGTTTTGAGATTGTCTTAGATGTAGATCTCATAATGGAAGTAGACAATGATACGATCATTGTTGACGGGATGATGGAGAGGAGGTTCACAACGCCAAGGACTTGTTATTACTTGAGCAACACCATTCGTGCAAAGGTCGCTAGTGATGAGACTTTGAGAGACGATCATAATTACGCCGACAATAGCGATGATGAGATTTTTGGCCCACCTATCGATGATCTTGATGATTATTTCTAGTACATGTAAGATCTGTAGTACTTATGGCAATTTTATACATGTATGATACATTTACTTATTTTGCATCTCTTTTATACATGTATGATATATTTACTTATTTTGCATCTCTTTTATACATGTATGATACATTTACTTATTTTGCATCTCTTTTATACATGTATGATACATTTACTTTTGTATATGCGTCTTGATAGTTTATTCCTTTTGTTGCGGTGTGTGATTGATGGTGGGCGGTGGAATCGTGAAGCTTAGGTCGGTTATGACCTTCTTGGGCTGGTGGCGAGGGGTCCAGCCGTGGTGGAGGAGGAGGGCGTGCCTGGATGAGGTGGAGGGCGTGCCTGGGAGGAGGAGGAGGAGGACGACGAGAGGCGTGCCTGTGGAGGTGGAGCCTGTGATGGAGGAGGAGCCTGGGGTGGAGGAGGAGGACGGCACGCACGAGGCGTCGAGCCGACACCTCCTCCACAGGGCACGCGACCACGAGTTCATAGCGGCCACGGAGGAGGATGAGGAGGAGGAGGAGACCAGGGGAGGAGATAGCGGAGGCGGTGGAGGAGGCACGGAGGAGGATGCTTCCGAGCGGGTTGAGCGCGAGAGAGGATGCCGACTTGGTGGCGAGAGGAAAATGGGGTGCCTACGGTTTGGATGCGAGGGTCGTCGCGCCTCCCGACTTACCCATATAGAGACGGCCGATGATTCACCATCCGGAACTAAGTAAGTAATTTTGCATGTTAACACTAATTCACGTGTTTTTAAGTTATAATGAAACTAATATTCAATCTCAATAACTTTGTGCGAGGATTGGGAAATGGTGATCCCAGGAGTCACTCACCGAGTAAACGGGATCCTGGGTCTTCTTGCGCAGGGCAAACTACCCCGGGATGGTGAGGATCGATGGTGTTGTGCAGCCCGCCATGAAGTGGTCCCATCAGCACGCCGCCAAATGATCGACCGATCGAGTGGCGGGTGTTATAACAAAGAAGGCCGACCGGGTGATGAAAGAGCTGTGGGTACGTGTTCATCGCACTATGCTGATAATAACATCACATTAATTGTATATTACTGACTGTATTTGCTTGTAGGATTACTACACCTTGGCGGAGGGAGTACGTAGGGAGGACGCGGATGACGTGGTGAACAGAGTCTGTGTTCACCGAGTGCAGGACCTCTTCTACGAGACAAAGCTCCTGTGCAGAAGAATTTACCATGCCCGCAGAGGAAACAGAGTCACCAGAGCGCAGGCAGTGCACCTGCCCCTAACTAAGGAGCAATACTTGACGGTAAACATGAGATTACATCGTCTGTGATTAATTGCACTGAAATTGATTTATGATTTGTCATGTGCTCGTGTACGTGCAGGTGCCTCCTGCTTGGTGTGCGGGGATGGACAACTGCTGGGAGGCCATTGTGGACACGTGGTTGAGTGAGGAGTACGAGCAATATCACGCCGTACGCTCACGTTGCCGTGCGATGATGCAGGGTTCCTCGCACAAACAAGGGCCCACTACCCTCAAGGAATATGCAGCCAGATATGTACGCGGATTTCATTTCGTTGTTGCTACGCTAACTTCTGAATGCATAATATCTTATTGTTGTGCTTCTTCCTGCAGACGCGGTTCCACCCCGCCCAGAGTGCGCCTCGTTCAAGGCATATGCCTTGGCACACAAGGGCAAGGCAAAGGACCCCGACCTCGCTCTACAACCCGGAGGACCCGCCCCGAGGCATACAAGAAACTGAAGTGCACAGTCCGCCTCAATGAGTACACGGCGATGGCGAGAGAGATCCATGGGCGAAATTTGATCCGAGCACCGGCCGACCTCGAGGGTGACATCGTCATGAGGTTGGGACCGTAAGCCACACGGGAGGTACTATATGGGCAACAGCACCATAGACACGGCCAACACTCGAGACACTCGCCCAGATTAGAGCCCGAGCACGAGTTCGAGCCCGGCCATACATACACGCCACAGCCCGTGTGGTAGCACTCCAGTTAGTTCTGTTGCATTCGTTGTCCATTCATTTTCTACCCGTTCTTTATTTGCATTCTAACTAACTATGTGATAAATAATTGTAGGCCCAGATTGAAGCCCCGCAGAGTCACAAGCAGGCCCTCACAGAGCCAGGTTCAGCCCTCCAGCTATCGCACCAGCCGAGTTGGCACAGAGAGAGGCGCGAGTGCAGCCCAGCTTGAGGCCTTCCAGCGATCGCAGAAGGCCCGGTGCAGTACATGGCCAGCTTTTCTCGAGCAGCATGGGCCAGCCTCCACCGCCTCCCGCCGCCGCCGATGATACTGCTGGTGCCTCCACCTCATGATGCGGCCAGCACTCCTGTGAGTCACTCTTCATCTTGAAAGGCTTTTTCAGTTCAGATTGTGCTACAGTCAACACTATCATGTTAGAACCTAGAAGAGAGTAGGATACATACATGTATAAGTTAGATTATTAGTAATATTGTTCAGACCTTGAAAGGCATCATGTTAGGTTCTACATGAGTACATAGGTGTTTGCCCAATTCATGTTCAGTCTACTCGACCATGTGTGACTGTAGCTTGCACATAGAGGAGACCTAAACAGCAACTAACTTGATATGTGTTATCTATTATATGCCTATATATTGATGTCACTGTTAACTGGTCTTTCGAAGGAATATTTGAATTTGGCATACTACCTTATGATTAATTGACAAATATGTTTATTTTCTTTTGCTCCCTCATTCCGTGGGACCTTCTACAATTTGATCGAACAACGATCAAGACTTGGACTTGTCTCCGTTTCTCGGTAGGGCTCCGACCATGTGACAGGACCATGTTTCACTTGTTTGTATGTTGAACTTAGAAGTGGGTTGAACTTTGTGGACTTTGGACATGTTGATGGTGTTTGTGGACTTTGCATTGTGCTTGTGACATTTGTTGTAGCTATATGTTGGTTATAATGAGTGGATGTGACATTTGTGGACATATATGTGATATATATTGTCTATCTGTTGGTAACTGTGATATTCTGTTATAATTGTTGTTAATTGTGGCTGGATATGCACTGAAACAAACAAAAAAATACTGTGGACAAGTTTTACCGAGTGTTACACTCGGTAAAGGTCATGTTTACCGAGTGTTACACTCGGTAAAACAGAGAACAGAACCAAATTGGTTCTGATTCTGTTAATTTTGCCGAGTGGTGCCATTTTTTACCGAGTGCCACGACCCACTCGGATATATGTGCCATTTTTTACCGAGTGGAACACTCGGTTAACGAGTTACATGTTTACCGAGTGTTACTGGTACACTCGGTAAACTATATTGGGGAAAAATATTTGCGGAATTGTTTTAATCATGAAAATGGTTATCTGTTTACCGAGTGCTATGTCTAACACTTTCGATGCGCACGCCGTTAACGGCGAGCTTGGGGACTGACGACGACCGTCACGTCAGAAGTTGTTTACCGAGTGTGCGGCGTAGCACTCGGTAAGATTTATTCTCCGAGTGCCCCGTTAGTTGACACTCGGTAAACTAACTTTACCGAGTCGTTGTTTACCGAGTCATGTTTACCGAGTGTGGCACTCGGTAAACAATTTACCGAGTGTTTCTCCATATTTGCCGAGTGTTTATCACACTCGGTAATTAATCAGTATCCCGTAGTGTTAGGACTGAGAGAGTATGCTTCATCAGCATTAGTTAATCCAAATATTTTGAATAAGAGATACCATAGCTGAGGAATTGGACGACGACAATGCACCATGGACTCAAGGAGAAGAAGGGTCCAACGACGCCCTCAAGGAGAAGAAGGGTCCAATGACGACGACCCTCCTGTGATCCATGGTGTTAGCGCCAATGAAATTGGGGTACCATGTCATCTTAAAGTAAGTGCTACCATTCATTCTTAGGGTGTATTTGAATTGGCGGCGAGAAATATCAGATTTTTGTTAGTAGAATCGGTACTAGTACATACAATCTTTAAATCTAAAGAGAAATGTTTCAGTAGTACCTATATATTAATTAATTCTTGTCGTTATTAATTTCTATATATAGAGAACACGAGACTGGCTATTGGCACACAAGAGAGGGCCACCATCTCCATAAGACCTTGTTTGGTTGTTATCGGATTCACCTCAATCCATGTGTACTGGGGTGGATTAGGGTGAAATTTAGTTCAAATTACACTCTAATACACCCCAACACATGTGTATTGATGCTAATCCGAATACATCCAAACAAGGCCTTAGAGCACGAGAGGAGGTGCAAGATTCTGCTGACAACACGCCTAACACGCCTAGGCACACGCTTGCGGTCGCTATGATGAGAGCAGCAGAGCCAGTAGCTGCGGGGACACCCTTCTTTACGGTGTTGGCCAGCTTGAGTTGCAGCAGCAGCTACATGCCGGACAGCTAGCATGAGACGGCTACATACTGGTTAGACCAGATCCGTCTTGCCAAGGTCGTTGGGAAACATCAGGTATGGTCGGGCATGTAACTGCTGCTGCAACTCAAGCTGGCCTACGCAGTAAAGATGGGTGTCCCGCAGCTGCTGGCTCTGTTGCTCTCATCGTAACGGCCGCAGGCATGTGCCTAGGCGTGTTGTTAGCAAAAGCTTGCACCTCCTCTTGTGCCCTGATGGAGATGGTGGGCCTCTCCTATGTGCCTACAACCGGCCTCGTGTTCTCTACCTATAGGAATTTATAACTACATGAATTAATTAACGGTAATTCTCCCGTGCGGACGTCCAGACAGAACGGACGTCGCTTCCTCACTTTGCTACTACACCGTCCGCGCCTCTTCCGGTCCCGCATGACCCCAACTTCGCCTGGCTGCTGTCGCCTGCGTCCGGACGCTTCTTGGACGCCGGACGTCCGGGGGGAAGCAACAGCGATTAATTAACAGCTACTGAAACATTTATCTCTTTTTATAGATAGTATGTACTGGTACCGATTCTACTAACAACGATATGACATATAACTTGTATGTACTGGTACCGATTGTATGTAAAATGTCTGGGGCAAAGCAAAACCCACTTATATTTTTGGAAGTGTGGCAACCAAAACTTACATATAACTATGTGAACCACCAATTTGAGTGCGTTAGTACATAAAAAGGTGAAATTTCCTTTAAAAATCAAGGACTTAAATTCAATCAAGTGTCTTAACCGATTCCTCCATTAGAAAAGCTGGGGTCAAAGCAAATGACTCAAGAGTAAAATGTCCCGGATTAGAAGTTCTATCAAACTAACTACTACTATAAATTTCTTTTACTACTGAATTCCGAACGGAGCAATGCTACATATTCTGCCTACTAGGACCATAGCATCAATCGGAAGATTAAATGTGCCAGGTATACACAGAGTGAGGGGAAGTGGATTGACAGAAAACTTGCCTAGAAAACAGATGTGCTGAAGCACACATCATTAACATTTTTTTCAAAAAAATCATTGCTATATGGCTCACTACCGGAATCCTCAAATTTACCGAGTGTTTTTATGTTTACTGAGTATATTCCCTCGGGCACTCGGCGAACAAGTTCTTTGCCGAGTGCTACGATAAAAACACTCGGCAAATATGGGGTTTGCCGAGTGTAACAAAAACACTCGGCGAAGAGGGTGTTCGCCGAGTGTTAACAAAGAAATAAAATCTTTTTCTGGAAATGAAGGAGAAGAAAAAAAATAAAAAAAAACTTTGCCGAGTGCTCAGATCCAGAACACTCGGCAAATAAATTTTACTACAAATCCGCCGCACGCCCCGCCGCTCCTCACTCAAATCCGTCGCGCGCCCTCTCTCCAAATCCGCCGCACGCCCCGCCCCCAAATCCGCCGCGCGCCCTGCCCCTCCTCTCTCCAAATCCACCGTGCGCCCCGCCTCCCTCTCTCCGTGCGTGGTGGCGGCAGTCCTCCTCTCCCGAGCGCGCCGCGCACGGCCCTCCTCTCCCTACGCGGCGGCGCCCTCCCCCCTCCCTCTTTCGGCGCGGCGACGCCCTGCCCCCTGCCTCTACCGGCGCGGCGGCGCCCTGCCCTCTCCCTCTCCCAGCGCCCCCTCGTCGGATCCAGCGCCCCCTCCCCGGATCCAGCGCCCCCTCCTTTCCCGGCAACGTGGGGGCGCGGATCCGGCGCCCCCTCCATCCCTCCTTCCCGGCGGCGTGGCGGCGCGGATCCGGCGTGGATGCTCCTTCCCTCCTTCCCCGTTGGCGGATCCGGCACGGATGCTCCTTCCCTCCTTCCCCGGCAGCGTGGCGGTGCGGATCCGGCGCCCCCTCCTTCCCCGGCGACGTGGCGGCGCGGATCCGACGCGGATGCTCCTTCCCTCCTTCCCCGGCGGCGTGGCATCGCAGATCTGGCGCGGATGCTCCTTCCCTCCTTCCCCGGCGGCGTGGCGGCGGGGATCCCGCGCGACGGGTATCCGACGGCCCCTCCTTCCCCAGCGGCATCCACACGACCACGCACGCACGCGAGCCCGAGGACCAGAGATCCAGAGCAGCCGGCCAGCCATGCGTTGCTTCGTCGGGGCGGAGGGGGCGGGTGATGTAGACTATGCCCGATCTTTCGAAACGTATGATAGCGTCGATTGGTGGAGACTCGACGTTCACGATCTAGGCTTCGAACCAAGATTGATTCAGACCCCCACAACCGTTACACCACTGCTCCGTTGGTTATCAACCATGCGAACGCGATTGACCTCGCCGAGAAGGCTTTTCTCCAAGCGAATCGAGAACACAAGCAAGAACGGGATGAACGCAATCTGAAATTGCAAATAAATATGAGGCTTATGAAATCAAGAAGGAGTTCAAGTCTTTATTCGAAAGGACTAATCGCCACATGCGAACAAGATCAAGAATGGGGCCCTGGTTCACAACAAGTGGCCTTGACGGCGACAGTTGCAGCAAAACGATGTCTGTTTCACGAGGAAATCAAGAACTAAACAAAACCCAAACCCTAAGAAGAGCGACGGCTGCTATTTATAGAGTCTTGGCCGTCACCCCCCTGGACGCGCCCCCTAATGGTCCCAAACACGATACATGGTCCAACGGACCAAAAGACGGTGTCGCAGCACCCTGGCAGATTCTGGATGCTGACTTGTTTCGACGATTCCTGTTGATTCTGAAGGTCTTTTGATGTGAAATCACTTGGATTGGCTTCCTTATCAAATTAGCTTTCCAGCCATATATGGATCGTCGAAAACGGAGTCCGGATGCGTCCTGGGTGACCAGTTTAAGGCAGACTGGTCCTGGAGCCCGAACCGGACTCGAACTTGAGTTGGACTGGGCTTCCACCATGAAAAAGATGAATTGGACGCCCATGCTAGACCTCCTCCTCTACTTGGCTTGTATGCGATGAAGTAGTGATGTCCTCATCATCCTCCCTTTCTTGAATTGAAGTCGTCCTCGACTGAAGTAGATCGTCTCCTCCATTGGATGACAGCAACGATAGTTCCGGAAGAAGACGTTCATCTTGGCGCCCCATCCTTCACAAAGACGGCTGTCATGGTGGCTTCCCTATTGGGAATTCATCCTCCTTCTCCTGCAAAAGGTTAGTACCAACAAGAGACATAGCACTAGGAGTAGGACCAAGTGGACATATAGGCGATGTACAAGTTAGAGCATAACATGTTTCATCATGATCAACAAGAACAGATTTAAGAGCAAATAAAACTTCTTTCATGTTACTTGATGGTTCATTTGTTGGTTTGCTAAAGTCTTTATCATGGCCTTTCTTTTTCTTTTCAGCAAGTTCCTTTTCATATTGCACAATTTCAGCAGGTGATAAAGGAAGTAAAGTAATGGTCTTTCCTTTAAACATAAAAGTATATTTATTTTACCTACCATGATGTACAACATTATTATCATATTGCCAAGAGCGGCCTAACAAAAGTGAACAAGCTTGCATAGGCACGACATCAAAATCAGCATAATCATGGTATGACCCAATAGAAAATTGCACACGAGCAGATTGTGTTACCTTTGCCTTACCACTATTATTGAACCACTGAACATGGTATGAATGTAGAAGAGCACGTGTAGATAAACCAAGAGTCTTGACAAGCTCAGAACTTACCAAGTTATTGCTGCTCCCTCCATCAATTATAGCACGAACACAGAAATTATTGACAATGAGGAACATTTGAAACAAATTATGACGTTGTAGCTTGTCTACTGGCTCAACTTGTGTACTCAAAACATGCTGAACAAGGATTGATTTGTAGTCTACAGTGCATGCCACGCTATCAATTACCTCATCAGGATCTTCAGCACTATCCGCAAATTTATCTGCATAAAGACCAGTTGCAAGTGTAAATTCATTCTCTTGATCACTAGCACTAGCATGCCCACTATCATCAGTAGCAATATATGCGCGTTTGCTGGGACATTCTTTAGCAATATGTCCCATGCCCTTGCAGCGGTGGCACACAACTTTAGAAGAGCTGCTAAAGGAAGGTGTAGCAGATCCACTGGAAGAAGGTGTGATAGGAGAATTCTTCTTTACAAGCGCTGGTGGTGTCTGTACATTAGAAAATTTACTCACCTTGGTGGGACGTGAAGGAATGGATGGAGTCGCGGATGGAGTCATGGATCGCCTAGGTTATCGTCCCTGTACTTCTCTTTCAGCTTTAATAGCATAATGATATAATTGGGAAAATCTAGTCTATTCTTTATAGTCAAGAACATCATGTATTTCACGACGTAAACCTCCAAAAAATTTAGAACACTTATCCATATCATCCTCTTGTATGTTACTACGTGTTAGACCAATTAAAAGCTCCTGATAATATTCCTCAACAATTTTACTACCTTGATTTAAACATTGCAGTTTTAATCGCAGATCACGCTGATAGTATGGAGGAACAAATCTTGATTTCATTCGTCGTTTAAGTACAGTCCAGGTTTGAGGTATTTGAGCATTAGCATTAGCATTATTGCAAATATCATTCCACCAGAAAAGAGCAAAACTAGTAAACTCACTAGTAGCAAGTCTAACTCTATATTCTTTAGGTACTTTATGGGAGCTAAATTTTTTATCTACAGCCATCTCCCAATCTAAATATGCTTCAGGATCAGCAGAACCAGAAAAAGGAGGTATCTTAAACTTGGTTTTAGAGAAAGGATCATTATTACCTTGGTTGTTACCTCCCATACCGCGTCGATTAAAGTTTAACCGATTACGGTTACGTGCATCCTCAGCACGTCGTTGAGCTTCAGCTTCAGCCTCCGCGTCGCCATCGTCCTCCTCAGAGAGATCATCATCATCATCTTCAGGACATGGTTCAGGATGTCGTTGTTCAACATCTTCAATCCTCTTGGCCAAATTGGTGATTTGTTGAAGGATCTCATTGAACTTGTCATCAAGAACGGCACGAAGCTCATTCTTAGAAACACAGTCATTGAAATCTATAGGTGCATCCTCGTTTCCTTAGCCACCGCCTCCGGCTTTTCCTGACATGTATCCCTACCAACTACTTAGGTTGTGGACAAGGAAAAATAAGGCACTCAACTCTCAAGCGTCTTACCACGGTCTTACAAGTGTTCTTACCAAAGCAACAAGCGGTGCAATCGGTCGGTGACTGTGATACCGTTGTAGCTTGAGTGTAACAGTTGCAAGGCGAACCTGTACTTAGTTAGAAGAAAGTGAAGCTTGGACAGGCACAATATAGTAGCAAGGAATAACAAAATTCGCAATTGAATAGCAAAGCTGAATAAGTATCCCAAGTACTTGTCTTAGTTGCTGGCCTACTCACGTTTCAAGTACCAGATGTATCAAGTGATGTGAACAGCAAGAATATGATTAGGAACAAGGTAGAAATCAACACACGCAAACACAGCTCAAATGGCGCTCTCTATGTGCTCCTCTAGATATTGTTCCACTTTTGCCCCTCTCTTTTTTCTCTATTTTTGGGCTGTCGTTGTTTTTTGGGATTCTTTGACTTTTTCTTTTTATTTTTTTTTTGATATTTTTTCTTCACTTAGGAGCACAAAAGAAGTAACCACAGAAAATATGAGCTTCAACAAGTGAAAGACGTGGCCTGTGGAATTTCCAGAAGACGTGCTCGAAATCGACAAAGACCTTGTGACCACGAAAAGAGAATCTTGTGACCACTTTTTGACCAAAATAAAAATCTCCGACCCTGACAGAGCAGGGATGGACGGATCCGAATTATTTTTCTAATCGATTTTGATATATGGAACGTCGAAATCCGAGTTTGTATGCGAAAACTAGACCAGTTTTAAGAACGGACTCTGAATTAGAGGACAAAACGGGAACAATGTGCGCAAAATTGGTCACGACAGTAAGGATTTGATGAAAACAGTGAAGACAAGTGTAACAAATAAGATGGCGTGGACTAGGGTTTGATGAATACAAAGGAAACTCAACAAGACTTGGAGATGTTCACGGATTATGATGAAAAACAAAGAGGAAAACATAAACTGGACTAAAAAATGAGCTAAAACCAGCAACAAGAACTTGATCTAGGGCACAAACTCAACAACGCGAAACAGAGACGAAATTGCACGACACAATGAGGCTATAGGACAGGGAATATGTGATGATGTATATATTTTTTTTGGCTATTTGTGGACTATAGGTAATGCAAAAACAGTAACAATCTAAAGGGGAAAACAAAGTTATACCTAACGGGCAACAAGGTCTCTGATACCACTTGATGTAGACTTGGCCCGATCTTCCGAAAGGTATGATAGCGTCGATTGGTGGAGACTCGACGTTCACGATCTAGACTTCGAACCAAGATTGATTCGGACCCCCGCAACCGTTACGCCACTGCTCCGTTGGTTATCAACCACGCGAATGCGATTGACCTCGCCGAGAAGGCTTTCCTGCAAGCGAATCGAGAACACAAGCAAGAACGGGATGAATGCAATCTGAAATTGCAAATAAATATGAGGCTTATAAAATCAAGAAGGAGTTCAAGTCTTTATTCGAAAGGACTAATCGCCACAGGCGAACAAGATCAAGAAATGGGGCCCTGGTTCACAGCAAGCGGCCTTGGCGGCGACAGTTGCAGCAAAACGATATCTGTTTCACGAGGAAATCAAGAACTAAACAAAACTCAAACCCTAAGGAGAGCGACGGTTGCTATTTATAGAGTCTTGGGCGTCACCCCCCTGGACGCGCCCCCTAATGGGCCCAAACACGATACACGGTCCAACGGACTAAAAGACGGTGTCACAGCACCCTGGCAGATTCTGGACGATGACTTGTTTCGACAATTCCCGTTGATTCCGAAGGTCTTTTGACGTGAAACCACTTGGATTGGCTTCCTTATCAAATTAGCTTTCCAGCCATATATGGATCGTTGAAAACGGAGTCCGGATACGTCCTGGGTGACCAGTTTAAGGGAGACTGGTCCTGGAGCCCGAACCGGACTCGAACTTGAGTTGGACTGGGCTTCCACCATGAAAAAGATGAATTGGATGTCCATGCTGGACCTCCTCCTCTACTTGGCTTGTATGCGATGAAGTAGTGATGTCCTCATCAGCGGGCGTGGTGTGCCGGCGGTCTTGGCGTGGCGGTGGCGGCGGCATGGGCGATGGTGGTGGCCGGCGGAGCAAGGTGCTTGTTTTTTAATTTTTTCAAAAAATGTTTACCGAGTGTTTTTTTTTTTTGCACTCGGCGAAGTCTTAGCCGAGTGCCTGATGATTGACACTCGACAAACAGCTCTTTGCCGTTAAAACCTATGCCGAGTGACGTTTGCCAAGTGTTTTTGGGACGCTGGCACTCGGCAAAGCTCTTGGTTGTAGTGGCTGCTTATTAGTGATGGTGCAGATAACAGTCTATCCGATTGTACAAACACATTGGTCATCTTATGAAGCAGGGAATATAAGTATATAACAATCAACCTGATAAGAGAAGCAAGTGTATGTCAGTTGGCATAGCTATTTTCATTAAGATCGATCAATGAGATAAACAGCATAGCCACTGACCCTTTGGAATGCTAACAGAATTTTCAGAAAAAAAAATTCCGATAATTCAAAATCTATGAGCAAGAACATATCAGTCCAGATCACAACAGCAGTTCGGGAACTAACTTCTATGATTTCATTTGGTACATTCTATCAGTACAGGCCACAGGGACTACAAGCTGAACTGCTGGATCATGATGGCCCAGAAAAAAAGGGAATGCGCCTCTGATTTTATCTATGAAGGGAATGCACCTGTGGTTTTATCTATGAAGCTCAGCTAGCTACATAAACAATAAATAATGCACTTGTCTTACCATTCATATTTTCCAGCAGAATGATTGCCATGGTACCAAAGTGGACACGTTTGATGTGCAAAAGTGAAGACTCAATGCCCCAGATCTTCACATCATTGTCGGTTCAAAAACCCAACAGCGACATACCAGCAGTGATGAAGGAGGCTCATCACTACCGGTTATAAAAAACTAACAATGATACGGTGTTCAGGAAATCCAAAAAAACATGAAAATATTTTTTTAATTCTAGGAGAGGCCCTACTGGACAGCCACACGGCCGCGCGTCACAAGTCACAAGATTTTTCACGCGAAAAACGAGTGTTTCACGGCCACCGACGCTCGAACCCTTGACCTCTTGCTTGGTGTCTTTGGCCCCTAACCACTCCACTTGCAAGTTGTTTGTGTCCAAATGAGATTTTTATCCTAGCCATTTTATGTTCATCTGATTTTGAAATGAGTACTTGACTAAAACCGACAGTGATGACCCAATATCACTGTCGGTTCTTGGCTAAAACCGACAGTGAAGACCTGAATATCAGCGTCGGTTGGTCCTATCAGTGCCGGTTTTAGCCAAAAACCAGCAGTGATGGGCTATCAATGTCGGTTTCTTAAAATCCAACAGTGATGAGGCCGGTAGTGATATCCAATACTGTAGTAGTGACTGCAAAGTATTCAACAAGAAGATCTGGAGCCACTATTCAAAACATATATTAACTAATTGGTTTTCTTTGTTCTGATAAAAGAAATACAAAAAAGATACATGAGGTGTTTTTTCAATTATTAATATGTTTGTGACAAGTATAGATAATTTAACAAACTAAAAATCCTTTTGTGGGCATCCTTAGATAAATACAACTGCCATGCACACAAGCAGTACATTTTAACAGTACGGTTGGATAGAAAAGAAATTACCAACGTCTCTACCACTAAAACATTTGCAGACCAATCGTTCACCGGCAGACGAAACCCACCCCGACTCCTTCACCCCCGGCGCAATTTTTACTGCGCCGACAGGTGGGGCCACACCCGCACCATCTGACACCACTCGCTCGTATGATTGCCTCTCGGAGTCTCGGGCTGCCACCGCAGCTACACCGCGCACTCCTTTGCCGCCCCGTCGCCATGACCGACACGGCAGTCAACGCGATGGGTCTCTGCGGCAGCACTGCCTCCGGCCCTCCGCGTCTCGGCCCCACGCCGTAGGAGCCGTGGTCGGGCCTCGGCATCCTAGCCCCACGCCGTAGGAGCCGTGGGGGTCGAAGCGGGGTACGAGCCGGTGCGAAAGGCGGAGCCGGTGACCATGACCGCCATGCTGCTCACGCTCCACGAGACGGAGGCCGAGCGGGAGGGGCGGATCGGGCTGCTACAACCCCTACGTCGTGCCCTCTGCCGCCGCCCCACTACCGGCGCCATGAACAACGCGGCGGCCCGCGCAGCGGGTCCCCGCGGCAGCGCTGGCATCCGCATCCCAACGCCATGCCGTAGCAGCTGTGGCCATGGGGGCCGGAGCGGGGTGCGAGCCGGCACGGGAGGCATGGCCCGTAAGACAATGTGTGTCTCGTGCTCCATGAGACGGAGGTCAAGCAGGAGCCACGGATCCACGGCAAGTTCGCCAGCTTCGACACCGCGGGACATGGGCTCAACTAGGCGCAGATCTAGGAGGGCATCGACACACTACAGGTTTCCGCTGAGTGCAAAGTACGCGAGGTCGCTGCCTTGCTTGGCTGCCAAGTTTAAGAGCGAATCCTTCGTCCAGCAGTGCGGTGGCAAGAGCGGCGACACCTGCAAGTAAGCATTCCATCACATAATCACCCTGCCTGGGTTATGGTAGCTGTAGCAATCACGGTGATAAATTTAGCTATAGATTAGCTGAACTCTTGATGCTCTAGAGTTCAGATTTCATAGTGTAAATTCTACTACGATGTTGAGGATTTTCAGGAACCAACTATTGTGCTTAGCTTCAGCTCAAATAGAGGGTTAATGGGTTCGGTAGATGATTACTAGGTTTTGGGCCCCTTAATCTAGAATTTCTTGCTTTTCATTTGTTGGTCCCTTGCACATGTAGGAAAACGACATTATGATGCATGTGCCATGTACTATCATTTCACCTGAATGAGAAAAGGTTTGATTGAAACAAGAAATTTAGAGTCAATGCTCTCTGGTGATACTAAGTTACTCTATAAATGAACCTCTGAACTCTAATTCCCAAAAATAACAGATCATACTAATTTATGTGTCCTACCTTGGCTTAATTTGGGTCAAGTAAATTGCATTGATCGTTCTACTATTAGCACTCAATAGTCTTAGGGGCTTAATTCAGGGTTCTATTTTGCCTCTAATATTCCATAGGTAAGTAGTGTGGTCTGAGTTTAGATCCTACACGTCATGCACAATGCTAAGTGCTGAGGTAGAAGAGTTCATTGGAAATTGATTGGTAGAGCCATTTCAATCGATAGCGTGAGCTTGTTTGCGCCATGGAGGACTAATTTACTGTGACCCATTGTATAGTTGTTTTCTTGTGTGGTTTACATGACACATGGTCTGCAATAATGTTCAACATTTATGTACATAGACTGCTGGTAGAAACTAATTAAAATATCAAATTATCAATCCTCCCACCCTTCCTACTAGAGCATAGGATGGTGAGGAAAATAAGCAACTTGGATACACTATAAGTAATGGGAAGTAGCACCACAGTTTTGATTTTGGCACTTCATTTTCGGGAAGTGGTGGCAATGATAGGATCATAGGAGTCATGGGAATATCAAAATAAATCTTTCGCTGGAATTATTTATTTTGATAATCTGACTAATAGCTGAAGAGTGCACTGAACTGGAGGAGATGAAATGCTGAGAGGCATTAGCATATACATCTCACCCAATATTTCTTGGACACACTTCTATATGTTGTTTATCCTTCTTTGTATACCTTCTGCATTGTCTCTGAATGAACTACTTATTAATTTTTGTAAATTCCTTTAGACACAACAGTGCATTTCTTCTTATTTGCATACAATAAATTCTGAAGTTCGAGTTTTCCTTCAGTCAGACAGTCACAACATGGAATTTATTCTTGCTTGCAGATCACCAGTTCTGAAGTTTGAGTTCACACTAAAGGTTAGTTCTACTCTTGGTTACAATCTTCACGTATCGTTGTCAGAGATGGAACTGAAATTTCTTCTGTTGGCGCTTCGTCTACTTTTTATAAGTGTGTAGAATTATGTAATATAATGCTGATTTATGTGTGAGCAACACGCTCTGCTTGTAGCTTTCTTTTGAAGATGACAAATATTTTGTTTGTTTTTTTAAGTCTCCTTATCCAATAATTTGTGTTGGGCTCGAGGTACCTATGGATTTATTACTTAATTCTTATAGAACTTAGGTATTCATTTCTTTGCTTGCATTAGCTTCTCAGCAATGGTTTCTTTGGTGAACTTGAACAATAAAATTATTGTGCTATTTTTATCTATTTGACTTTGACCATGGGTTTTTTTTCCTGACATATCTATGTGTGATATCTTTCATGCAAATTTTCCTGACATATTAGAGCAACAAGGGAGCTTCAACTGCATCTTAGAATTACTTCAGTGATGTGAAGTTCCTCTACATTTGTTAAGTGTGATTATTTATTTCATAACTACCTATATTAATTTATTACAGATCATATCTCATATCGTGACTCTTGCCAAGAGAACAATAATTGTAATTGGCTGTTGTGGGAGTTTTCAGGTTTTTTTTCTTGATCATCATGGCCTTTAGCTTCCACTATTGTAGCTTAAGAAAAATGATCCACTTTCGAACCACTTCTAGAAAAATGCAGATGGGGCTTCGTTGATGTTGTGTAATCGCCCTATTTTGTGTGCATCGAACTTACAGAAAAAACATTGGCTCCATTTTGCAATCTGGGTTAAAGCGTATCGCAAGTTTACATGTACATTTCTCAAGTAGATGCCCACCTTCCTGATGAGATATTTTAGCAAATCATGTGCTCTGATCCCTGTAATTTTATTATTGAATCGAGTACTTTGATCCATGTCCCTGTAACTTTGTTGTTCAACCATTCTTTGATCAGCATGTCACTCTGAAAAAGTAGGAAGCCAATATGCGATTCATGTGTGGACACAATGAAGCGAAGGTTGGTTAGCATGCGAGATGTGGGATAATTAATTGTTTTCTGGATGGGATGGGTTAAAAAATAAATTTATTTAATTTGGGGTTGGGTGGAAATGGAGTGGGTTCTAGGCCATTAGCAGGCTACTAGCAACATACGAACCCATCTAATTACCTCATGAAATTTCGTATTGCACCTGTTGCATCGCACGGACAATATATATATATATATATATATATATATATATATATATATAAACAAACTAGGATCATGCTGGTACATTGCAACGGAAATAAAATAATACCAATATATATATATATATATATATATATATATATATATATAACTGCTACTATGAGGCTGAGTGGCCGGAGCTTCTCGGAGGAGATGCGTTCGTGATGAGGATAGAGGCAGCTGAGAGAAAGCAAAAAGGTGGGATGTGGGACCCACGAGATGATAGAAGAAGCTTTAAGCTAGACTGTTGGATAGGAATACAGGATATATATATATATATATATATATATATATATATATATATATATATATATATATATATATATATATATATATATATATATATATATATATATATATATATATCATAGATTGCCACATCACTTAAGAGATAGAAATACTGTCGGATAGGAATACACGATGTCTTATGTACTCCTATAAATATATATATATGAGAGATAGGAGTACATGAGACATCCTGTATTCCTAGATTGCCACATCACTTAAGAGATAGGAGTACTGTCGGATAGGAATACACGATGTCTCATGCACTGTGCTCACGCTGGCTTGCTGAGCTCGCACGCCGCCGCCACCGCATCTGGCCTCTGCCATCCCACGGTCGCCTCGCATACGTCCTGCAGGCGCCGCACTCCATGCGTTCGAGCCGTGGCCGTACGCGCCCCTACCGTTGTTGCTGCCTTCCCGTCCCTCGGCACCGGTCTGCCACTGCTACACGCCGGCGGCCTCGCCCCTCGCCGCCGTGGTTCATCGCTAGCGGCCTCCTCCCTCCCCACCGGTCCGTTGTCGAGGCCGCCGCGCCGGCTGTGGCCCTCCCCTTGCGAAGAGAACGAAGCGGAGAGAGAAGAGACAGAGGGGAACGGAGTCGCGGCTTCGTGGGATGTGCACGTGGGTGGGCCCGCATGCCTCGTACTGGGTTCGAGTATAGCGCCCAAACAAGAGCTAGCTCTTCAGTTTTTTTTCTCTTCTCTCACCTCCACCTAAGCAAAACGATGACGTGGACTTCTAAGAGCTAGCTGACTAGACGCGGTTGCGGGTGCCCTAAAGTAGACGTACTAAACTGAAAAGATGTCCATGTCACCAAACCCAGTCTGGCATGCATGGACCAATCCTCTAAAATAGCTAGAGTCTAGAGATAAGACGACGGCAAGTAACTGGGACGGAGAGATACCACGTCAGAAAAAATCACTACACATTCAGCAAAGGATGCAATGTATCACTAGCAATGCATTCCCGCATAAAACAGGCACAGATAGATCTTGCAGCCAGTGAACCCCCGCACAGATGATCCATATAGGGCCCCTCATACAAATTAGAGGATCTGTTTACATACAACCAATAGAACAAAACAATAGGAAAGATCGAACTCGAAAAAAGATTTATCTCCCTCCAAGAAATAGCATGCAAAAACGATACAATAAATGAGTAGATCTTGCCTGCCTTCGTGACACCAGGGACTCCGTGGATGCCAGAATCGTTGTCTTGTCCGCATCCGAGGCGCCGATTACATCTGTTAAACAGATAAAACAATAGGTAATAAAGAAAGCCACAGGAAGCCGCCGACTAGATAGATCTGTTAAAACACCACAAACCAAAGAACCAACCGAGCCCTGGCACGAACGAATCCACATCTAAGATACGCCGAGAGCAGAAATGATACCTGCTTGGCCAGTTGACCGGCGGCGGCAACATCTCGGTGAGCGTCGCAACTTCATGGACGGATCCAGCGGTATGGCATGGTCTGGCGGCCGCCACACCATAACGCCGTGGGCTACTAAGCCGTTGTCATCGGTTGCTACGGTGGAATTTATAGGTGAAGACGACATGTACGAAGCACACCAGCACAACTATTTGGACCTGGCGTCCTGGCCAACAATGACCCACGAGTCATAAGATGGGCCATGTTCCTGTGCCCTCACAACCCTAAACCCAAAACCGCATCTGTAGATTTGCTCGTGCCTCCACGACCCGGTTAGTGCTTACGCTACCGGAGACGGCTTCTTTGTCGAGTGTCCTAGACTTTGCCGAGTGCTTTTTATCGGGCGCTCGGCAAAGAAGCTATTTATCGAGTGCCAGAGAGAAAGCACTCGGCAAACAACTGGCACTCGACAAAGAGGTGGTCTGCCGAGTGCCGAGCACTCGGCAAACAATAACACTCGACAAAGATCAGGTTTGCCGAGTGTCAGGCACTCGGCAAACCAGAACACTCGGCAAAGGGCCGCCGTCGTTAACAGTCGGCAGCCGCCGTTAACCCTTTGCCGAGTGTCTTCTCCTGACACTCGGCAAAGCGGTGATTTGCCATGTGTTATTTTTTGACACTCGACAAACCATATTTTTTTCACTTTTGACCTCCAAACTTTTTCTGCAGTCCTGATACAATACCTGGTACTTCATATTCTAATGTGGCACATTTCTCGGACTTTTTCTATATTTCTTTAATTTATTTCATTTAATTGAATTTTCTTGGATAATTCAAATTATGACTGCTAGTCATTCGAATAATAAAAAAATGAATGAAAAAATGATATTCATGTTATTTAGTATAATGTGAGGCCGTATCCAGGAACAGACCACCAATTTCGAACATCTTGTTCACGAAACATGACCACGAACTTACGGTCGAGTTGTTTTTAAATTTTATAAAAAGCAAACGTAGTCCAAAAATCATAAAACTTGTCAAGATATCATGATATCATATGTGGAGGCTGTGATAAAAATTTGAGAAGGTTTCGCGTACGATGCTTGCAAACCAAAGAATCTCCAAAGAAGTTTCATGATTTCGTGAAGAAACCGACGAGGTGGTAAGCATCGTACGTGACAAACTTGCGCGAAACCTCCTCAATTTTTTTATCACTGCCTCCACATATGATATCATGACATCTCGACAAGTTTCAAGATTTTCGGTCTTCGTTTGCTTTTTATAGAATTTAAAAATAGCTCGGCCGAGTGCCAGGACGACGGGCACTCCTCAAAGAATTAAAAAAATAAAAAAACCGTCTTTGCCGAGTGCTAGGCCAGGTGGCACTCGACAAAGAATTTAAAAAAATACTTTGCCGAGTGCCAGATCGGGGGCACTCGACAAAGAAATTTTTTAAAAAAACCCCTCTTTGTCGAGTGCCAGGCCAGGTGGCACTCGACAGAGAATTAAAAAATAAAAAAAAAATACTTTGCCGAGTGCCAGATCGGGGGCACTCGGCAAAGGGGGGATTTAACCCCCGCCGGCCCAGCCAGCCCACACACACCGCACACATGCACGTAGGCAGCTGACCGCGCTAGCGCCGTCGCCGCCCCCCGCGCCGTGCCGCCGGAGGAGGTGGAGAAAGAGAGGAGGAGGAGGAGAGGAGGAGAGGAGGAAGGAGGAGGAAGAAGGAGGAAGAGAAGGAGGAGGAAGAAGAAGGAGGAGGAGGAGGCGCCCTGGCCGCCGTTGCCACGTCCCTGACGCTTCCCCAGCCATCGCCTTGTCCACCGGTGCCCTGGCCCCTTCACCACAGCCGTCCTACGACGCCCACTAGGTATGCCCTACCGTTGTCGTCGTCGTAGTATTACTAGTAGTTGCGGTAGTAGTAGTGGTAGAGTAGCAGTGGTGGTAGTCGTAGGAGTCGTATGAGTGGTTGTGACATTGTTATATATATGTGGTTGGATATAATCTTGTGCATGTCGGCCATCGTGCCGTTCATATATGTGCAAGTCGGCCATCGTGCCATTTGTTTTCTTGCAGGTTTTGGAAACCTCACCGTGCACGAGAGGTACTGCCGAAATTTTGTATTGACAGTTTTATGTTTCTTTTTTGCAGAGAAGAGCCCGTCGGAGCGGAGCTGGAGTACCTCGACGACCCCGATCGCCTTCCTCGCCGCTGCGGGTCTGCCTGCACCGCATCGCCTCGCCACTGCACCGACCCACCATGGCCCCGCCATCAAGGCAGTCACAGCCTCAGCGGATACATAGAAACATGGGTACGCGAATTAATTTATTTATTCTAACGCTCAATTCTACATGATTTCTAATCATCTTACTGTTTTTCTCGTAGTCGGCGTCACATGGTGGCCAGCCTTGCTCCATCTTCAAGGCATTTGCTATGGTCCACAAGGGCAAGGCGACATCCGACGTCAACTACAACTCGGAGGACGGGCTCGAGGCGTACAGCAATGCGATCGTCCACAACCGCCTCAGTGAGTACACATCGATGGCAAGGGAGGTCCATATGCCAGAGTATGATCCGAGCACCGAGGACCTTGATAGAGAAGTCGTCATGAGGGTGGGAGGAGGCAAGAAGCATGGGCGGTACTGGATTGGCGACGGCGCAATCGACTCAGCCGCTACTCCTAGTCTCTCCCATATTCGAGCAAGCAGCACGAGCACGAGCCCAGCCATACGACCTCGGTAGGACACTTCACACCATCGGGTGGAGGCACTCGAGGGTATTCCTGGTTTATTCATCGTTCATTGGTTTTTTCATACCTTTCCTTTGCATTATTGTAACATTGGGGTGAATATATTGTAGGCCCAGCTGGAACAAGAGAGGAGGATACGGGAGCAGATGCAGGCGAAGATAGAGAGGGTGGAGGCCGAGCAGGAGACCGAGCAGCAGAGGATGGCAGAGATTCTTTAGTACATGCAAAGTCTTGGCGCCGCTATGGGTGTAGTTCCGCCACCTTCGCTATTCGCTCCACCTCCACCTCCACCTCCTCACTATTCTACTCCCATTAGTATAAATGTTTTAGTTTGTATGTTCATGCTTACGGTCAAACCTAGTGGAGTATGAAAGTTTTATTCATGTATGGTATATATTTATCTTGTCTCACACATGCAATCTCTTCTCCTTTGTGCAGAATCAATCGACGGCATCGAATGATCCTCATGCTTCAGCGAATCCTTCACCAAATCGTCGTGGGCTACTAAGCCGTTGTCATCGGTTGCTACGGTGGAATTTATAGATGAAGACGACATGTACGAAGCACACCAGCACAACTATTTGGACCTGGCATCCTGGCCAACAATGGCCCACGAGTCATAAAATGGGCCATGTTACTGTGCCCTCACAACCCTAAACCCCAAACCGCATCTGTAGATTTGCTCGTGCCTCCACGACCCGGTTAGTGCTTACACTACCGGAGATGGTTTTTTTGCCGAGTATCCTAGACTTTGCTGAGTGCTTTTTATCGGGCGCTCAGCAAAGAGGCTATTTATCGAGTGCCAGAGAGAAAGCACTCAGCAAACAACTGGCACTTGGCAAAGAGGTGGTTTGCCGAGTGCCGAGCACTCGGCAAACAATAACACTCGGCAAAGATCAGGTTTGCTGAGTATCGGGCACTCGGCAAACCAGAACATTCGGCAAAGGGCTGCCGCCGTTAACGGCCGGTAGCCGCCGTTAACCCTTTGCCGAGTGTCTTCTCCTGACACTCGGCAAAACAGTGATTTGCCAAGTGTTATTTTTTGACACTCGGCAAACCATATTTTTTTCATTTTTGACCTCCAAACTTTTTCTGCAGTCCTCAAACAATACCAGGTACTTCATGTTCCAATGTGGCACATTTCTCGGACTTTTTCTATATTTCTTTAATTTATTTCATTTAATTGAATTTTCTTGCATAATTCAAATTACAACTGCTAGTCATTCGAATAATGAAAAAAAATGAATGGAAAAATGATATTCATGTTATTTAGTATAATGTGAGGCCGTATCCAGGAATAGACCACCAATTTCGAACATCTTGTTCACCAAACATGACCACGAACTTACGGTTGAGTTGTTTTTAAATTCTATAAAAAGCAATCGAAGTCCGAAAATCATGAAACTTGTCAAGATGTCATGATATCATATGTGGAGGCTATGATAAAAATTTGAGAAGGTTTTGCGCAAGTTGTCACGTACGATGCTTGCAAACCAAAGAATCCCCGAAGAAGTTTCATGATTTCGTGAAGAGGCCGACGAGGTGGTAAGCATCGTACGTGACAAACTTGCGCAAAACCTCCTCAATTTTTTATCACTGCCTCCACATATGATATCATGACATCTCAACAAGTTTCAAGATTTTCGGTCTTCGTTTGTTTTTTATAGAATTTAAAAACAACTCGACCGCAAGTTTGTGGTCATGTTTCGTGAACAAGATGTTCGAAATTGGTGGTCGGTTCCTAGATACGACCTCACATTATACTAAATAACATGAATATCATTTTCCCATTCATTTTTTTCATTATTCGAATGACTAGTAGTTATAATTTGAATTATCCAAGAAAATTCAATTAAATGAAATAAATTAAAGAAATATAGAAAAAGTCTGAGAAATGTGCCACATTGGAACATGGAGTACCAGGTATTGTATGAGGACTATAGAAAAAGTTTGGGGGTAGGAAGAAAAAAAAAATAAAAACGGTTTGCCTAGTGTCTGCGTTTGGCGCTCGGCAAAGTAGCCTCTTTACCGAGTGCCAGGACGGCGGGCACTCCGCAAAGAAATTTTTAAAAAAATATAAAAACCTCTTTGTCGAGTGCTAGGCCGGGTGGCACTCGGCAAAGAATTAAAAAATACTTTGCCGAGTGCCAGATCGGGGGCACTCGGCAAAGAAATTTTAAAAAAAACCCCTGTTTGCCGAGTGCCAGGCCAGGTGGCACTCGGCAGAGAATTAAAAAAAATTAAAAAATACTTTGTCGAGTGCCAGATCGGGGGCACTCGGCAAAGGGGGTATTTAACCCCCGTCGGCCCAGCCAGCCCACACACACCGCACACACGCACACAGGCAGCTGACCACGCCAGCATCGCCGCCCCCTGCGCCATGCCGCCGGAGGAGGAGAAAGAGAGGAGGAGGAGAGGAGGAGAGGAGGAAGAAGGAGGACGAGAAGGAGGAGGAAGAAGGAGGAAGGAGGAAGAAGAAGGAGGAGGCGCCCCGGCCGCCGTTGCCACGTCCCCAGCGCTTCCCCAGCCGTCGCCTTGTCCACCGGCGCCCTGACCCCTTCACCACAGCCGCCCTATGACGCCCACTAGGTATGCCCTACTATTGTCGTCGTAGTAGTATTACTAGTAGTTGCGGTAGTAGTAGTGGTAGAGTAGCAGTGGTGGTAGTCGTAGGAGTCATATGAGTGGTTGTGACATTGTTATATATATGTGGTTGGATATAATTTTGTGCATGTCGGCCATCGTGTCGATCATATATATGTGCAAGTCGGCCATCGTGCCGTTGGTTTTCTTGCAGGTTTTGGAAACCTCACCGTGCATGGGAGGTGCTGCCGAAATTTTGTATTGACTGTTTTATGTTTCTTTTTTTGCAGAGAAGAGCCTGTCGGAGCGGAGCCGGAGTACCTCGACGACCCCGATCGCCTTTCTCGCCGCTGCGGGTCTGCCTGCACCAACCCGCCATCAAGGCAGTCGCAGCCTCAGCGGATACGTAGAAACATGGGTACGCAAATTCATTTATTTATTCTAACAATCAATTCTGCATGATTTCTAATCATCTTGCTGTTTTTCTCACTGTCGGCGTCACATGGTGGCCAGCCTTGCTCCGTCTTCAAGGCATTTGCTATGGCTCACAAGGGCAAGGCGACGTCCGACGTCGACTACAACTCGGAGGACGAGCCCGAGGTGTACAGCAATGCGATCGTCCACAACCGCCTCAGTGAGTACACATCGATGGTAAGGGAGGTCCATGGGCCAGAGTATGATCTGAGCACCAAGGACCTTGATGGAGAAGTCATCATGAGGGTGGGAGGAGGCAAGAAGCATGGGTGGTACTGGATTGGCGACGTCGCAATCGACTCGGCCGCTACTCCTAGTCTCTCCTAGATTCGAGTAAGCAGCACGAGCACGAGCCTAGCCATACGACCTCGGCAGGACACTTCACTCCACCGGGTGGAGGCACTCGAGGTTATTCCTGGTTTATTCGTCGTTCATTGGTTTTTTCATACCTTTCCTTTGCATTATTGTAACATTGGGGTGAATATATTGTAGGCCCAGCTGGAACAAGAGAGGTGGATACGGGAGCAGATGCAGGCGAAGATGGAGAGGGTGAAGGCCGAGCAGGAGGCTGAGCAGTAGAGGATGGCGGAGATTCTTCAGTACATACAAAGTCTTGGCGCCGCTATGGGTGTAGTTCCGCCACCTTCGCTATTCGCTCCACCTCCACCTCCTCACTATTCTACTCCTGTGAGTATAAATGTTTTAGTTTGTATGTTCATGCTTACGGTCAAACCTAGTGGAGTATGAAAATTTTATTCTTGTATGGTATATATTTATCTTGTCTCACACATGCAATCTCTTCTCCTTTGTACAGAATCAATCAGCGGCATCGAACGATCCTCATGTTTCAGCGAATCCTTTATCAAATCAGTCTCATTGGCCATCTTGGTGATGATACTTGTGGTTGTTAATGGTACTTCTATTTGCAATTGTGGTTGTAGATGATGGAGCACTTGGATTACTTGTGAACTTATTTGTGATATATTGTGAGACATGTGACGTTTGTGATATATATGTGACGTTTGTGATATATATATATGTGGTGTTGGTGATATATATGTGTTGTTGATGATATATATGTGATGTTGGTGATGTTTGTTATATATATCTTCTGTTTATTTGGATGGGATGTAAAAAACAAATAAAAAAGGTTGTTTTTAGTCACTTTGCCGAGTGCAATGGCCATGACACTCGGCAAAGTGACTACCTGGGAACATGCTTTGCCGAGTGCAAAGGCCATTGCACTCGGCAAACATCACAGATTTGCCGAGTGCCATGGGCCAGGCACTCAGCAAAGGCCGCATGTTTGCCGAGTGTCTTGACAGGACACTCAGCAAATAGGCTACCTTTGCCGAGTGTCTTACCGGTGGCACTCGGCACAGTGGCCACCTTTGCCGAGTGTCTGAGTCAACGGCGCTCGGCAAAGTGATGACCTTTGCCGAGTGCTTGACCTTGACACTCGGCAAAGCCGTCGTCACGGTGGCACTCGCCGTCATGGTGACTTTTCTTTGCCGAGTGTCAGATTAGCACTCAGCAAAGGCTTTGCCGAGTGCCTGATAAAGTACACTCGACAAAGAGGTCTTTGCCGATAAACTGTTTACCGAGCGCCCTTTGCCGAGTGTAACACTCAGCAAAAGGCTTTGTCAAGTGTATATTGGCCTTTGCCAAGTGCCTGAGGCACTCGACAAAGAAGCTGAATCCGGTAGTGTTAGTTGGTTTCATCATTTTAATTTTGTGTGTGATGAATTAGAGCATCTTCACCAAATTCATAATTTTTGGCAAGATTGAAAAAAATACATCTAAACTATTAGCGCCCCCCCGTCTCTAGGCCCCGCGCCGCTCCCAGGCTTCACGGGTGGCAACCCAAGAGCCACCGCAGCCAGTTCTCCTCCCTTTTCTTGCTTTATCGCCGCTTGAGTAGGCCAAAGACAGCGGCGGTGGGGCCTCTATAGCCGGTCAGCTTTCAGAGCTCGCGATCGTGTCCGTTGCTACCGGTGTCAGGTGTGCAGGTGTAGGGTGTGGTGGGCCAAATCCACACCGGGGATGATAGATCCACACCGAGGGACAGTGGATCTGGTGTTATATCAACCGGATCTGCACTGTGGGTGGCGTCATCATTCGGCATGATGGAGCAGGCCGAGGCGGCAGCCTCAGGAAGGGTGGGTCTAATTCTGGGCTGTTGTGGCCTGGCTCTGAGTATGGGTGTGGCTGAGCCAGGGTCGATGCCCCTGAGTTGGCAGCGGCATGCTGCGCCGGCGATCGGATCGAAGGTTGGCATCGGCTTCGGGGACGAATGCCAACGTTGATTTCGGTGACGGCGGCTGGTTCCGGCGTTGACGATGGCAACTGGCAGCGAGAATAGGGTTGGCTTCACTGGCTGGGCAGCGGCTGGCGTAGCAAGTATGGGCCTTGTCCACTGCCGTGCATAGGGTTGAGGTGCCATGGCAAAAGCTGTGTCCATTGGACTGATGGCGGCGATGCCTTTAGGCGCCGTATTCTTCCTTGGAAGCATCTATCGATTAGCCCTCTCCCTTTGTGTGGAGTCCTCTTCCTAGGTGTAAAACCTTGACCTTCTGGTCAGGCGACAGCGGCGTTGGTGGCCTCTCGTTCGTCCTGGGAGGCATCATTTTGGAAGGTCGTGCCTGTTAGTCTGTGACGGTGACCACCATAGTGGCCAGGAAGGTGGAAGCCTAACTAAGGATTCAAGTTTCTAGTGTCCACTACGGTGGAAGATGGTCGAGAGGACATCATTTGGCACGGTGAGTTTCACATCTGTTTGGCAGTTTGGTGAGTTGCAACCATGAAGTTGATGAGGATGACGGCGTGGGAGGCGCCCATGGAGTTGGCGAGGGGGCTGACGTGGGACATGGTGGCCAACAGACTTACGTTGCTGAGGTGACCTGCGTGCTGTGGTGACGGGCGGTCCCGCTTAGTTGTGGCTATTGTGTGGCACTTCTACCTTCGATGAGACAACTAGGCTATTGGAAGTGGCGATGTGCGCATGTGGATCTCGATGGGAAGGGTCAACTTGGTGTGCGCCTGAGGCAGCTTCTCTCGCGTCAGTTTTATAGCATGCTTGCAGCGGCCTGTGGCGGGTAGCCCTTCTTTGCAATGGCTACTTCGGTGTGCGACAATGTCTTGAGAGACGATGCAAGCGGGTCTGATTATGGAAGGTCTACATGGCTTGCAGTGGAATACAGCGGCCAACCCTACTAAGCAGTAGGCTACTCGATGTGGGACATCATCGGCAACGACGATGGAAGCGGTGACGAGGGCGATTTCATCTTAATGGCTTGTCTTTCGGGGAGTGGCGGTGTAGTGTAGTGACCAGTTTGTGGTGGTTTTGGTGGCGGTAAAGTGGGTGTCTTTGATGAGTTGTGGCTCATGTCGATGTCCCACTTCGATTGGCCAGAGTTGTTTTTTCTTCTTCTTTGAGTTGGGGTTTCGGTGGGTGTTGGTGTCCTAATCCAACCAATCAGAGTTGTATTTGTGTTTTTTTGTCCAGTCTAGGTTTCATGTGCTTTTTAATATAATCAACAGCTTTCCTGCCTGGTTCGTTTTCAAAAAAAATCCATCTCCAACACCTCCCAAATCCATCTCCCAATCTTGGACTCATGCAAATTTAGCAGTAAAACCAATCCCCTCTCACATACCCTAAAGACCTAATCCAGCTAGGAACCACCATTGTAGTAACATTACTGGACAAGATGTATAAACTTTAAACCACAACCAAGCAAGCAACTTCTCGGCTCATTTTAAGGTAAAATTAGATGTGAGCTCCAATTGTCGATAACCAAATATCGGTGTTTGATGACCGGCAACTCATCATGGGGTTACCCGGGACGATGTTCGAAGGGCTTCAGCGTACGCAGAACTCGACAGTAAACGCAAAGAGACAAATGATTTATACTGGTTCAGGCCCTCGTGATCAAGTAATAGCCTTTACGTCCAATCGATGTGTAGCCTTTTGCGTTGGATTGATTGTATGATTGTGTGTCATGGCCTGCCGATCTAGGGAGCCCTGCCCTCCTTTATATAGCCCAGGAGGCAGGTCTCCTAGTCAGTTATAATGTAAGAGTACTAGTAGAATTATAGGATATCAATGTTACTAGTACTACATGCGGGGAATTCCTAGCTGGACTAGATCTTCTCCCTTCCTTGCGGGGTACCCGGGGACTATGTCCCACTCCAAACGGAAATACTTCATGCAGGGCATCCGACCGTGACTGTGTCTCGACGCGGCTCCCTAGAAGCGGGACCCCAAACAAAAAACAAATCCATGTTCCCTTATGCTTATTCGCCCATCCCTCCCGAGCCCACACCCCTCTTTCATGCTTATCCACCTGGCCTCAAAGCAGTGTGGTTGCTCATCCGCCTGCCCCCTTCTCCAGCACGTGCTCATCGGGCTGCCGTGTTGTTTCCTTTCCCCATCGTCATCCAGCTGACCAATGCTGATGATGCTTGAACGCAACTGCAGGATGTAATATACATCCATTAGCGCGCGGTGCTCCCCGTTCTGGCACCTGAAGATGATGGTGGCACGCCCTTGGATTGTCACCCTTGAGCCATCACCAAACTTCACCGTACCGGTAACATCGTCGTCGAGCTCGGAGAAGGCTGCCTTAGAGCCCCTCATGTGGTTGCTGGCACCAGAGTCCAGATACCACCGCTGCTCCTGGTCGGCGCCCACACGTCCGAGGTGGACTTGGGCGCGTGGTTCATCGAGGTTGACAGCCTTCAGGGCCCTCCTAGGTCCTTCCACCATCATCACCACTTCCTTCTCCTCGGCCTCGACGTCGTGCAGTGCACAGAACATCGCTATCAGGAAAGTGGCCTCATCATCATCATCAGCTTGCGCCAGATGAGCCTCAGCTTTCTTCTCCTGCTTGCGATTTGGGCACTCCCGTGCCCAATGGCCTGTCTTCCCGCAGCGCCGGCAGGCATTGGGGTCGACCTGCTTCTTCTTCACCGAAGAAGCCTTGCCATGGCATTTGCCATCGCCACCGTGGCTGGAGGAGGCTACCCCGAAGTTCCTCCGAGCAGCCCACTCCTCCTCTGTCAACAACAGTTTGCCGCTATCCTTCGTTGTTGTCCCCAGTTCCAGGTGCTCGTCCACTGCCCGCAGACAACCTATCACATCTTCGATGGTGAGGGTGGACAAGTCCAGCATCATCTCTATGGAGAGAGCGATCTGGATGTACTTTGCTAGCATGGAGTGGAGGTACTTGGAGACCGCCTCCTCTTCATCGATGGTGATGCCGTGGCTCTTCAGCTTGCTGATGAGCGTCTGCAGGCGGAGGGTGAAGTCCTCCACTGATTCACCATCCTTGAACTTGAGGTTGGCGTACTCCTGCTTCAGATGCTGGGCTATCGCCTTCTTTGCGCGGTCGGAACCGACGTGCATCGCCGCAATAGCCTCCCACGCCTCCTTAGCAGAGATCTTCGCCCCCAACGGCTCCCTGTACTCCACCGGTACAGTAGCGAGGATGGCCTCCAATGCTGATATGTCATCTTCTTCATTGTCGATGCCCTTGTCAACAGCATTCCAGAGCCGTCGGGCTCTGAGCTTGACCTTCATGGTCACCGACTGTCGATGTTTGACCACCGATATCCTACCATGGGGGTACCCGGGGCAGTATGTTCGGGCTTCAGCGTATGCAGAACTCTATGGTTAACACAAGAGACAGTTAATTTATCCTAGTTCAGGCCCTCGATCGTAGACCGAGTAATAGCCCTACGTCCAGTCGGTGTTAGCTTTTGCGTTGGATTGATTATGAAGTGTCGTGTTGTACAATTGTTCTGTCGAACTCTCCATCTAAGGAGCTCTGCCCTCCTTTATATAGTCAGGAGGTCAGAGTCCTAGTCGGTTTACAATGAGAATTCCTAGTAGGATTACAGAGTAACACTGCGACTAAGATTACGGGAGAAGAATCCAAATTAGACTAGGTCTTCGCCCTTCCTTGCGGGGTATCCCGTGGGTCCTGCACCAACAAGCCCCCAAGCACTTCATGGTTGAGTTCTGGAAGCCTCGTCTTGTTCCTTCAAGTCTTGTTGAGCAGGAACAAGCGTCATCCGAGTGCTTTCTTGATCGAAACCGTGTAGCGCTTCGTGAGATTTTTGCGTGGTGCGTACCTTTTTGAAGAAAAAAGTACTCCCATTTGGATGTAGCCCCCGAGCCTCTTGCTGTTTGGCACAAGGAGCTTGAGGGTCTTTTCTTGAAATCTTCCTGATTCTTCGTTGAAGGGTTCCCTGACTTCTTTGTTGAGAAGAGCTCTAATTCAGCTGTGTTCGGGTTCTTTTTGTCGGAAAGAGCTTGGATATAGCTATGCCCGGGCTCTTTTTATCTTGTGGCCCTGAAGCCGTCTGTCTTGAAGAAGCATTCTGAGTGATGTGTGCTTTTTTGGAGAAAAAAGTGCACTCACTGAGTGTAGCCCCGAGCCTCTTGCTATTTGGAACAAAAAGTTGGAGGGTCTTTGAATCTGAGTTGTTCGATAGAACTGTATACCTCTCCTTTTGCAGCCCCCGAGCATATATCCAGGTTGTTTTGCTCAGGAGGAACTCGGAAGTAGAGTTTTGGCGTATCCTCTAGTAGTCTGCTGTTGTCAGATGTAGTTGTATGGTGGTGGTTGAGTGTAAATGACTTTCGTTCATGGGTTGTACTGTGTCGGTATATTCTTCCAAATATGTCCGTCTTTGAGTACTGTTCCCTCTCGCCTGAGTCTTCCATTATTGACTCCTGTCTTTTCACTGTGTCCTTTGTTAGGCTTATTTTGTTGGTACTCCTAGTCCATGTGCACCACTCCTTTGATCTATAAATACTCTCCCGGAGTGTTTGTTTTCATCCATTGAACATTATGTTGAAACCTTTGTGATCATTAACATGGTAGTTTGTGAAGTAGAGCAGCCCCCGGGCGTGTTTTGTAGTTCTTGTGTGTCTTGTCGTAGCTGGAGGAAGTCTTGTGATAGGGATTAGAGGTGTGCTAATCCCGTAGAAGCAATGTACCAGGATGTACGTGGCGGTAGTTGGAGGAAGTCTTGTGATGTGGACTTCATTCCTTCATCTGGCAGTTCTGGGTTGATCCTCGTCACCTGTCTTGAGACTGTCCGGTGCAGATCAACACCATATCCAGCATCACATTAGTCTTGGGTAGACAGATGCCTGCCTGCCTCTCTGCTCCATGTTGTCCTGCCGTGCTGCTGATTTCCGCCTTGGATGCACTGCGTCCGTCCTTTGAAGAAAATAGTGTAGCCAACGGCGGTTTGTCTTTCTGAGTAGCAATTTGGGACACATAGTCGTTCTAGAGCCTAGCCGTGTCCGTGTTCCTCTTTGCTACTTTGCTTTTCGTGGTACCGAGTTCGTTGGGTCTTGTAAGATTTGTAATCTTCTATTTTTGAAGTCACTTGTAATGGAACGAATCTTGTCTTCTGAGTTGTCCTTTACTTTTGTGCTATAATCCCTGTCGTACATGAGATTACCGAGTTCTTTCCGTAATTACTAAATACTTATGTTCTTTGTGAGGCAGCCCTTCTTTTCTTCATGGTTGACGGGTTGTTTTTTGTAGTAATCTGATAACTCTGCCGTAGTGCTGGATGGATAAGTCTGAAATCTGCTCGTTGAATTGTACCGTTGTGTGGATTTGTGCCCTCCGTCATTTTAGCTGTGTCGGTAAATGGACCGTTGCGTTTTCACACGGTGCTTTAACGGGCCTGGTGGGCCGTTTTTATCGCTGTAAAAATCTATTTAAAGACCCTTCATCTTCTTTTTCTTTACTGCCCTTCTTTTGCCTTGAAACCCTAGCTCCCAGACATCCGCCGTCGCCATTGCCGCCGCCGTCTTAGTGCCGCCATCCAAGCTTTCTCTTCCCCTAGTTCCTTTTTTGCCTCCATTAGTACATGGGTAAGAAGAAAGCCGCAAGCAAGTCCCAGTCAACCTTCGTGGACGAGGAGTCCTCACTCTCCGTGATTGAGAATCAGGAGTTCGTGGCCATGAGGGCTGCTCAGAAGTCTTGGCCGGCTCCGACAATAATCGAAGAGCAGCTTTGCGAGCTTGTCGGCGATGGCTTGATTCAGAGCAAGGCCTTTGCTGAATGGAGAGTTCCAGGCGAGCATCGGGTCCCTGCCCCAGGTCCTGGTGAGATCGTTCTTTTTGTCTCTTTCATTCACGCTGGACTTTGTCTTCCTACCTCTGCCTTTCTTCATCAATTTCTCAACTATTTTGGGATTTGCCTGAATCATCTTGCTCCTAATGCAGTTCTTCACCTTTCTGTCTTTGTTCATCTTCGTGAAGCTTTCCTTAGAATTCCCCCTTCTCTTTCTCTGTTTCGTTACTTTTTTCGCCTGAAACCCCAACCCCGCCATGAAGAAACCAGTGTTCTTGGTGGTTGTGGGATCCAATTTCGCTAGGGTCTTAAGAGCAAGTTCTTTGACTATGACCTGGTTGATTCTGTAAGAGATTGGCATGCCGACTGGTTTTATGCCGCCAATCTGATCCCTTCTCTTGCTGTCCACTCTGGATCTAGTCCCTTAGTCAATGACCGATGGGATAAGAACCCTATGACATATGCTGAGGTTCAGGCAATCCAGCCATTCCTTGATAGGATTAGTATGCTGAAACAGCAGGGCTTGACTGGTTTCGGCATAGTCTCAAGCTTCCTTCGTCGCCGAGTTCAGCCTTTGAAGGAGCGAGAGAACCTTGGCTTTGAGTACTCTGGGGCTAAGGATCCTTCACGCATGGTCCCAGCCCTTGAGTTGACCGATGAAGAGGTACTCGAGCGTCTCCAGAAGATGCTGAAAGGAGCAAGCGTTGTCCCGCTTACCGTCTCTGAGTTCTCTGCCAACAACCCGCCTCCAGCTGTAAGTCGTTTTCTCTTCGTTCGGGTACTTGCTGTATTTCTACTGTATCCATTTTTTGCTTGACTTTTCCTTGTTTTGTTGTTTCATTCTTTTTCGTAGGAATTTGGGCACAACTTTGTTGACCCGATCCCTCTTGATGTTCTTCCTGTCGTGGCGAACACTAGGGAGAAACTTGCTGGGGCTTCTGCAACCAGTAAGTTCCCAATCTCCATAGTGTTTCCTGGGGTTTCTTTTGGATTTGTTGATGTATATGAAGAATATGTTCCTCATCTAGTCCCTCGAGGTCCTCATAGTGTTTCGAAGAGGGGGCGAACGGATGGGTCTTCATCTGGTCTGCCTGCTTCCAAGAAGTCTCGCAAGACAAGTACTCATCCAGGTACTCCAATTGTAGCTAGCATGCTCTTAGGTGAGCATATTTAATACTCTCTGTCCCTTTGTTTTCTTGTTTTTATCTTGAACCGAGTACTTTTGTTCTTTTTTAGTGGGTGCCCTGGTGACCTTGGTTGAGACCGAGGGGGAAGAGGATGATGAAGTACCCCTTATCATGCGGCGGTGAGTTGTTTTCATATTCCCCTGCCATTGAATTTCTCCTCTTTGTCTTGACTTTTAGTCTTGATCTTTTTGTAGTAACCGAACGTCGGGTATGGGTTCTTCTGAGGCTCCTGCGCCGGCTTCTTCTGAAGCTTCGGTGTTGAGTTCTTTGGTAGCTTTAGTACCGAGTTCTTCCACAGCTCCGGTGCCGAGTTCTTCCGAGGCTCTAGTCCCGGCTTCTTCCGGGGCTCCGGTATCAGCTATACCACCCCTGCCACCAAGTGGTGGGGACATCTTTGCCGCCGTGGTCCCTCCTGCGAGGTCCTCTTTCTATTTTGCGAAGAAGAAGGTGGCTGGGTGAGTGGGTTCTGGCTTCACCTTTTTGCTTCTGTTCTCCTTTTCTCTTGTTCTCATTGGCGAGTTCTTTTATTAACTTTTAGGCCTTCGTCATCTCTTGTCCCTCCGTCGGCTTCTTCTCAGCCCTCCATTGTGCCATCGAGTACTGAACCTCAGGACTCACAGCACACCGCTAGTGAAGTGGTCGCGGGGGCGACAAGTCTTTCTAGTGGTGATGCTGCTGCTGACTTGGTTGCCTCGGAGGTGACCGTGGCCATTGCGGTGGGTCCTTCTGAAGGATTGGCCTCTTCTTCCTGGGAGATTGCTCTGGTCATTCCTTCTTTGCCTTGGCTGGCTTCTCCTTCTCCTTCTCTTGCTTCCGGTGGTCCACCTTTTGCCGATGATGTGGTGCAGCAGTTTGATGCTACACATCGGCTATTGGAATTAACTGCTGCCTGGGGAAGCTTGCCGTCCCTTGCGACTTCTTTTGGAGAAAAGCTCTAGGTAAGTTTTTTCACCGTTCCTTCTTTGGATGTTCGCTTTTCTTTGGTCCTCATTCTTTGTTTTTCTTTGTATCTTTTTGCTCAGTCCTTCTCTCATGATCATACTGGCTTCTTTTTCTCATCTGAAAATGAGAAAAAGTTGTCTTCAGAAGTGAGCGCCCTGAAAGCTGATCTTGACCTCCTCCGGGCCGAGATGGAGGCTGAGCGTCAAACGCATCAGGATGAAGAAAAATCTCTTCGTGCCCGGGCTGTTGAGATCGAGAAGCAGAGGGATGTCGCTCTTCAGGAGGCTTGAAAGAACTCAGAGGCTGTGAAGAACTTGGAGGCCGTGAAGAAGGAGTGCAATGGTATTGAGGGTTCTTTTTGTTTCTTTCTGTATTCAAACTCTCCTTTCTGCTGACTTGTTGTCTGCTGTTTCGTCCAGCTCTTCGGGTTGAAAAGCAGAAGCTCTCAGAGGGCGTTGAAGAAATGAAGACTCTTGTTCGTACAAGTCATAACAAGGCCGAGGAGGTAATTACTCATGCTGAAGAGGAACTCGTGCTTGCTAAGTTGATTAGGCATGGAGCTGATAGAGATCTTGTGCAGGCCCAAAAAACTATTGAAGACTTATCTGGCAAGTTGGCGACGGCTACTGAAAACTGGAAGGCTTTGTGGAAATCCTTTCGTTCAGTAGCCGACATTCTTCGAACTCCAGTGGATGACGGGCAATCTTGGGCTCAGTTGATTCCTCGAATTCTGACTTGTTTCCAAGAGTTTGTGAAGAGGTGCGCTCAACTGTGTACCAAGAATGTTTTGGCCCAGGTCCGGGTTCTTTCTCCAGTGGCTCCTTTGTCCAAGATAGCCGAGGAAGCTGATAGTCAAGAGTACATTGATGCCGTTGAGAGGATGGAGCCTGAGGTTGAAGACTTAGCTAGCAGAATAGTAGATAATCTCAACATTGTTCTCTCTTCTCCTGATGATGAGGCTTGATGTATTTGACCTTTAGGCCCGTGCCTTGTAATATGACATTATGCTTCTTTTGAATGAAGATTTTTGTTGAGGGTCTTTGTGCTGACAACCTTTCCTGATCTGTCGAGTGCTTGTCTGGCCTTCTTTTGTGCCATGTAAACAACTCGTTATACGTAGGTCTTTGCGTTCTTGGGTATCTCCAGTGTAGCCCCCGAGCCTCTTGTCTTGAAATTTCTCTGGTCTAAGCCCATGCTTAGTTTCAGTCGTATTGCTTTTATTTCAGGTTTTAGCTTGTTAGCTACCCTCATCGACAGGCTCAAGCGTCTTTTTAGCTATTTTGCTCTTGGCCGGGATGCTCAGGCGTATTTTCAGCCATTTTGCATTTTATTTCGGGTGTTAGCTTGTTGGCTACCCTCATCGGCGGGCTCAAGCGTCTTTTCAGCTATTTTGCTCTCAAATGAGATGGTCAAAGCGATTTTCACCATTTTATGCTTTATTTCGGGTGTTAGCTTGTTAGCTACCCTCATCGGCGGGCTCAAGCGTCTTTTTAGCTATTTTGCTCTCGGCCGGGATGCTCAGGCATATTATCAGCCATTTTGCGTTTTATTTCGGGTATTAGCTTGTTAGCTACCCTCATCGGCGGGCTCAAGCGTCTTTTCAGCTATTTTGCTCTCGGCCGGGATGCTCAGGCATATTTTCAGCCATTTTCCGTTTTATTTCGGGTGTTAGCTTGTTAGCTACCCTCATCGGCGGGCTCAAGCGTCTTTTCAGCTATTTTGCTCTCGGCCGGGATGCTCAGGCATATTTTCAGCCATTTTGCATTTTATTTCAGGTGTTAGCTTGTTAGCTACCCTCATCGGTGGGCTCAAGCGTCTTTTCAGCTATTTTGCTCTCGGTCGGGATGCTCAGGCACATTTTCAGCCATTTTGCATTTTAGAAACAACTCGGAGAGAGCCATGAGACAAATGCTTGTCGAGAGATAACTATCTTTATTGATCATGAATATTGATGTGTTACAGTGATACATAGCGCTATTTTTGTTGATCATGAACGTTGATCTCCTGTGTCTTGTATACATATTTTCCCTTGAGTTATTTTTATGCGTAGAATCTTCGTAGCTGACTGATGTGCCATGTATTGTTGACTTCTTTCCCGTCTTCAGCCATGAGCTTGTATGTGCCTGGTCCGATGACTTTTGTGACGATAAAAGGACCTTCCCATGGACTGAGTAGTTTGTGGCGTCCGTCGGTTTTTTGTATTCTTCTTAGTACTAGGTCTACGGCTTGTAATGATCGAGACTGGGTGTTCTTGTTGTAGTGGCGTCTTAGTCCTTGTAGGTATCTTACTGATTGCAGGGTAGCGTTTACTCTGACTTCTTCTGTACTGTCGAGTTCTAATCTTCGGGTGTGTTCTGCTTCTCCTTCGTTGTATTGCTCTATCCTTGGTGACGTCCAGATCAAGTCTGCGGGTAGTACGGCTTTTGATCCGTACACCAGAAAGAAGGGTGAGTAACCGGCGGCTCTACTTATTTGAGTCCGTAGCCCCCATACAACCTTGGATAATTCTTCAATCCATTTTGATCCATAGTCTACTAGTTCTTCGTATAGTCTTGGTTTTAATCCAGCTAGTATGAGTCCATTAGCCCTTTCTACCTGTCCGTTGGCTTCTAGATGTGCGAGTGACGCGTAATCTATGCTGAAGCCACAATCCTGTGCCCAACTTTTGAATTCTATAGCTGTGAAGGGAGAACCCAAATCTGTGATTATTTGATTGGGCATGCCGAAGCGGTGCATGATGTCTTGGATGAACTCGACTGCTTTGGCTGCGCTGTATTTTGCTAATGGTTTGTATTCGATCCACTTGGTGAACTTGTCAATTGCTACAAGACGTACTCAAAACCGCCCTTTGCTTTCTTGAGAGGTCCTACTTGATCCAGCCCCCAGCAGGAGAAAGGCCAAGCGGGTGGGATGCAGATGAGGTTGTGGGCTGGTACATGAGTCTGTCTTGCGAACATCTGACAACTTTTGTATCTTCTAACGAGTTCTTCTGCGTCTTTCAAAGCGGTTGGCCAGTAGAAACCAGTGCGAAATGCTTTGCCGACTAGTATTCTTGAAGCGGCGTGATTTTCACAGCAACCTGAGTGTATTTCGTCTAGGATTTGTTTGCCTTCTTCAAATGAGACGCATTTTAGGAGTACTCCTGATGATGCGGCTCTTCTGTATAGCTTGTCTCCTACTAGGACGTAATTCTTGCTTCTGTGGATGACTTGTGTGGCTTCCAGTTTTTCTGCTGGCAACTTATTCTCTTTGATGTAGTCAATAAAAACCTGTGTCCATGAAGTGTTGATCACCAGAATCTGGTTGCCTTTGGCTATGAGTTCTGTGGTTGTCTCACCAGGTTGTTTGATAGAAGGAGTTGATAACTCCTCTATGAATACACCGGGTGGGACCTTTGCCCTGTCAGATCCAAGCTTGGCAAGAACATCTGCTGCAATGTTGGAATCCCACAGGACATGTAGAATTTCTAATCCTTGAAAATGTTTTTAGAGTTTTCGAATTTTAGCACAGTAAGCACCCATGTTTTCTTTGGTGCAATCCCAATCTTTGTTGACTTGGTTGATGACTACTGCCGAATCGCCGTATACGAGTAGTCGCTTGATTCCGAGGGTAATAGCCACTCTTAGCCCGTGTATGAGAGCTTCATATTCTGCTTCATTGTTGGTGGCTTGCCATAATATCTGAAGGACATACTTTAGTTGTCTTCCGTTTGGAGAAATTAGGAGGACGCCTGCACCGGCTCCGCCTAGCTTGAGTGATCCATCAAAGTACATTTTCCAGTGATCAAGGATGGCGCTTGATATGGGTTGTTGAATCTCTGTCCATTCGGCAACAAAATTAGCAAGGGCTTGAGATTTAATTGCTTTCCGCGGGGTGAAATCGATGTTGAGAGCACCGAGTTCAACCACCCACTTGGATATGCGTCCTGTTGCGTCTTTGTTGTGTAAGATGTCTCCCAGTGGGAAATCTGTCACCACGGTAATCTTGTGGCTTTCAAAATAGTGACGAAGCTTGCGTGAAGTGATCAGTAGGGCGTAGAGTAGTTTTTGCACATGCGGGTACCGGATTTTTGATTCTGACAGTACTTCACTGATGTAGTATACTGGGCGTTGTACTTTTTACATGCACCCTTCTTCTTCCCTTTCCACTACTATCGCCGTGCTGACTACAGTAGTAGTTGCTGTAATGTATAGCATCATGTCTTCGTCTTTCTTTGGGGGTGTGAGGACTGGTGAGGAGGTGAGGTATGCCTTAAGTTTCTTGAAAGCTTCATTGGCTTCTTTCGTCCACTCGAACTTGTCTGCCTTCTTTAACAGTTTAAAGAAAGGCAACCCTTTTTTGTCGAGTCTTGATATGAAACGGTTGAGTGCCGCCATGCAGCCTGTTAGTTTTTGTACATCTTTGATGTTTCGAGGAGGGCCCATCTCTGTTATTGCTCGAATTTGCTTGGCGCTTGCTTCGATTCCGCGAAGACTGACCAAGAATCCGAGTAGTTGTCCTGAAGGAACTCCGAATACATACTTGTTTGGGTTCAATTTCCACCTCCACCTTTTTAGGTTTTCGAAGGTTTGTTTTAAGTCTTCAATCAGTGTATCCGGGTTCTTTGTTTTTACAACCACATCATCCACGTATGCTTCTACGTTTTCGCCAATCTGATCACCAAGGCATGTTTGGATAGCTCTTTGGTAAGTGGCTCCAGCATTCTTGAGTCCAAAAGACATTGTCTTATAGCAGTAGGCGCTGAATGGGGTGATGAAAGATGTCTTGCTCTGGTCCTGTTCTTTTAATGCGATCTGGTGATATCCAGAATAGCAATCAAGAAAGGATAATAAGGCAGATCCTGCTATTGAATCAACTATCTGATCAATACGTGGTAGTCCAAACGGATCCTTTGGACAGTGTTTGTTGAGATCTGTGTAGTCAACACACATACGCCACTCGTCCGTGTTCTTTTTCTGTACCAGAACTGGATTTGCTAGCCAATCTGGATGGAGGATTTCCCTGATGAATCCAGCTGCCATTAGTTTTGTAATTTCCTTTTTTATTGCTGCCTTCTTGTCGGGAGAGAATCATCGTAGTCGTTGCTTTACAGGCTTGGAGCCTTCATTGACATCAATTCCGTGCTCAGCCAACTCTCTTGGGACCCCTGGCATGTCGGCCGACTTCCAAGCAAAGATATCCTTGTTGTCCCGAAGAAAGTTGGAGAGCGTGAGTTCCTATTTTGTTGATAGGTGGGCACTGATGGTTGCTATTTTTGTGGGATCACCGGTGCCTAGGTCGATTTGCTTGATGTCGGCTTCTTTTGGTGATGCTAGGATGCTTGGTCTTTTAGCCGGTATCTCTAGTTCTTCTTGGCTTATTTCTACGGCGATAGTGGCTATTTCTTTTCTTCCATCGTTTGCCTGTGCCTTTGCTGCAATTTGGATTACCTGTATGTCACAGTCAAATGTGCGTTTTAAATCACTCCGAAGAGAAAGAATTCCGTTAGGCCCTGGCATCTAAAGCAATAGGTACGGATAATGTAGTATTGCCATGAATTTTGCTAGTGCCGAGCGCCCAAGGATTGCGTGATATGATGAATCAAAATCTGCGACTTCAAATTTGATGAACTCTGTGCGGTAGTTCGAGAGAGTCCCAAAGGTAACCGGTAGAGTGATTTGTCCAAGTGGCATTGCTGCCTTGCCGGGTACTATGCCATAAAAAGGTGTGCTTGTTGGTGTGATCATCCCGGCGAGTTGTTGTCCCATCTTCCTTAGAGTTTCTGAAAAAAATGATGTTGAGTCCGGCTCCTCCGTCGATTAGTACTTTCGTAACAGTCATCCCAGCAACGGTTGGATCTAGAACCAATGGGTAATGGCCTGCGTTTCCTACGCTGGTCCACTAGTCTTCTCTTGAGAATTAGATTAGGTACTCTGACCAGTTGAGATATCTTGGTGTAACAGGTTCTGCTGCCATGATTGTTCTTAACGCTAGTTTTTCTTGATGTTTGCTTCTGGAGTCTAGAATCCCGGCAAAGATTACTGCCACTGTCCCTCTGGATTTTTGGAATCCCTTGTCCTCATGGTTGTCTCCTTCTTTTTTCTGATTGTCTTCTTTATTGTTTCCCTTGCTATCTTTTCTAGTGTATCTTTCGTTGAAGGTGTAGCAATTTCCGATAGTGTGTTTTCCATTGGGGTGCAAGGGGCAACGTATGTTCTCAATGTTGTCATATCTTCTGGGCTTGGTAAATTTCTTTGATTTGTCGGCCATTGCTACTGTGTTGTCTAGACCTCGCTTTCTCTCCTGATGTCTGTTGCTTCGAGGATTTTGCCTGTCTGGGTTGTCTCTGTTGTTTCTATCCGGGAATCTTTCTCTTGTTTTTTCTTCTGCAGTAATCATCTTTTCCACTGTTCTTCTGAATTCTTTATTGTTTCTTGGGTTTTCTTTGCAGAAGTCTTGAAATTGCCACGTAGCCACGATTCCATGAGAGAAAGCTTCGATTACTTCTCGCTGTGTGATGCCATGTACTTGAGCTCGAAGTTCGCCAAATCTTCGATAGTAATTTCTGAGACTTTCACCTCCTTTCTGCTTGAGTTCTTTTAATTCTACGTGGGTGATTGGATGTGTAATAATTCCCACAAAATTTTCACAGAAAACTCTTTGCAAGTCTTCCTAGTTTCTGATTGATCCTGGATTCAATTTGTCAAACCATTGAAGCGGCATGGTTTCTAGGGCCATGGGGAAGAACAAAGTTTTGGTGTCATCGTTTCCCCTGGCTAATTCAATCGATTGTGAGTAAATCCTAAGCCATTGCTTTGGTTCGGTCTTGCCATCGTACTTGGAGTAGTTGGATGGTTTGAACTTGTGAGGTAGTCGTATCGAAGCAAGTCTGTTTGCAAAATAGGGGAATCTATCATGCGTTCTGGCTTCTGTATATTATGATTCTGTGCCCTCTTCTTGCCAACTGTCGTCTTGGTGAGAGTAGTTTTGTGTGGCTGTCCGAGTAGGTGCTCTGCTTCTGGCCTTTCTTGGTTGCTCGACTCGGTTATTTTGACTGTGATTTCTTCGGCTCTCTCCGTTGTGACTTCCACTTGGTCCTAGCCTTTCGAAAGCAGACTTCCTTTGATTTTGATCTTCCTATTCATGAGATGTTGCCTTTCTGTCATTCGTTCTGAAGACTGTTGATCGGAGGAAATCTTAGAGCTGTTCTTGTTTCTCATTGGGATGTGAGGTCGCCCTGAGTTCTTCTAGTGCTTCTCGGATCTTATTGTAGGGTGTATTCGCTGCTCGTCCTTCTTCGATCTCTCGTTCTAATTTTCTTCTATTGTACTCGGCCAGGTCTGATTCATATTTGATCCAAGTGTCTTTTCGCTGTTTCGCACGGCGTTGTCGTCCTTGTTTCAATTTGTTCTTTCTTTCTCTTGCTTGCCTCTGACTCTCAGTCTCACCATCGTGCCCCTGGATAAATGGTGATATGTTGGACTCGGATTCATCTGAAGACCTTACGTCGGGTGTTTCTGGGGGGATCAATGGTGATCGAGGACGGCGAATCATGAGTACTTCTCTAGCGTGAGTTGTTCTGTCATCGTCGTTGATTTCCGTACTGCCAGAGCTGTTGATAACTTCAGTAGAGGTCTCAAAGTCATAGATGGAATCTCCTTCTTGGTAGGGTAGAATTGTTGTTGTCGTGTCGTCGACTAGTTGGGTGTCGTCATCCTCAAGAACGGTACCTGGCCAGTGAATGATGCAGCCTTGAGATGTTATGGTTAAAATGAGACCTTCCTGGGCTCCCTTAAGAGGCATTCTAAGCATGGGATAAGTGGATCCTTCGTGCCATGTTTGATAAGATGTTGCCATGTTGTGGAGCCCGAACGGAAAAGGACCCGACTTCTTTGAAGTATTCTGGGTGTACTCCGAGTAGTATTCTTGACAGGTTGACGTTAGGTTCCGGAGTTTTGTCAGAAAAGAACTCGGCTTTCCGAAAGAACTCGGATAAGACTTCGTTTCGGAAGCGAAACTTGAGTTTGAATCGGATGCGTGAATTTGTGAAAACTGAGTCGGATTGGACATTATGAGCTGTGCGAATCTTCCGGCAAGCTGATATGTCGTTATCGTCGAAATAGGATGGTCTTGATGATGATCTGAATCTTCGAGAAGACGGCCTTGGAGCTTGCCATCGTCGCCTGTCTCGCAGATCCATGAACCGAAGATGAAGGTCGATCCCTTCGAGAAGATCATGTTGTCGAGGTCCATCAAGCTCTCGGATGCAAAGTCGCCGAAATCCCCTACCTGGCACGCTAGCTGTCGATGTTTGACCATTGATAGCCTGCCACGGGGGTACCCAGGGCAGTATATTTAGGCTTCAGCGTATGCAGAACTCGATGGTTAACGCAAGAGACAGTCGATTTATCCTGGTTCAGGCCCTCGATTGTAGACCGAGTAATAGCCCTACGTCCAGTCGGTGTTAGCTTTTGCGTTGGATTGATTATGAAGTGTCGTGTTGTACAATTGTTCTGTCGAACTCTCCATCTAAGGAGCCCTGCCCTCCTTTATATAGTCAGGAGGTCAGAGTCCTAGTCGGTTTACAATGAGAATTCCTAGTAGGATTACAGAGTAACACTGTGACTAAGATTACAGGGGAAGAATCCTAATTAGACTAGGTCTTCTCCCTTCCTTGCAGGGTATCCCGTGGGTCCTGCACCGACACCGACCACTCTTCATAGTTGGTGCGAGTCAGCGTTGGCCAAATGGTGCCGCTGACCTCCCGCACCGTGCGAACAACGACCTCCTGTCGTGGTTGGGCAGCCACAGCAGTGCCACTGCTGTCGTGTATCTCCGAACCATCCGTCATCGCCAGCGGTTAGTCCAGCGACGGCGCTTGTACGTCTCTGATACCACTTGTTAGCCCACATGATCACCGGCTCAGGTGAGTCGACCACTCACTAGTCTTGCCGACCACGGCCGAGCACGACAGACGTTGTCCGACCACACACTATGGTCAGAGGTATAAGAAGAGGGAGAACAGAGCATACACACACAGCAGAGACACAAGCGTTGGACAGAGCCCTGTATAGGAGATGGCAAATCTGAACTCTCTTTGTTGAGTTGCAGTGGCAAACTATATATACAACTCTACTTATCTAGTCCTAGTACAGCCGCCCTGCTGCAACAATGACTAGATAACACAGCAGGACTGACTTCTGCGCCTGTCCCTACTATGGCTACAGTGCGGCAGGTGAGCCGTTCGGCGCCTTCCTCTACAGCGGCTACAGTACCACGGCATGGGGCCTTTTCGGTGCCGCCTTCCCTTGTCGTGTGTTCATGCAAGGAAGCAGTAGATTATCTAACAAGTTCTCATGCAGGTAATTCTCTAAAGGTTTGTTGAAAACATGACACATATGAGTACTACTGTATTTCTAATCTTGAACAAACCAAGCATCTCAAATAGTGATTGTTGTGCTCATCTTCATAATATCGTGGAGGTGCCAAGTGTTTGTGACACCCTGGGCTATAGCAAACTTCCATAGGATTCTTTGGCCCGACAAAAAAATTATAGAGAAATCACCTTAATTATAGAGAAAAATTATATAGAGAACTCACCTTAGCATTGACTGTGAGTCAGTCCCCAATGGATTCACAGGAACCTTTGATTTTTCATTCACATCAGTTTGATATTGGACCAACTCATCAGTTTGTTAAATTATCCATTGATTAGTGCTACAAATACTATATGATTACAGTAAGTGGCTACTTGATCTATTGTGCATACCTCTGATTTTTTATCCTAGTCCCACTCCACCTATTTGCATCTGTAATAGACATTTAGTTGTGTATACTAAAGTAGAGGTTCGAGTCATCAATAAAATTTGCTTCACACCATTTTCTTATTGCAAAATTAGAGAAGGATATGTTACATAATCTCTCTCAGATAATCAATCTAACAAGTTTTAGTTTATGGAGTATATTGAGTATAGGTTTGAGTCATCAAGGAAACTAGTTAGGAGTGTAAATCATTTCTATTGTATCTGAATCTGATCCAGCAATAGCAATAGCAACAACAATGGTGTCATTAGTAGAATAAAATAACTGTTTCACACCATGAGATGAATGGTTTTCATTTTGCGTATGTTAAGGTACCCCACACTTGGATCCTGCACATTGCAGCGTTATGTTGCATGGCAGGAGCAATCTAGGCATGCCTAGAGATGCTTCTAGGACAATGGATAGTTTTTGTGTACAAGACAAACTGTCTACAGGTCTCTTTGATTCGAAAATATTGGGACCAACCAATGTTCTTCCAGGTAATTATTTTAGCAAATTCTTCTATGATATAGCTTGTAATTTCATCTTTTGTCATACTTCATGTTGAAAACAGCGGTTTCAAACAACGTGGGGGAGACCGAGGCCTCCGCCCGTCGGACGTCGCCCTTGGGCGGAGGCTCGGGATAGGAATGACAGGGGGAGAGTAGTGAGTTGGCACGGAAAGCTATGATTTCATTAATTCATCCACCAACCAACCATTTACTGTTACAAGTGTTCCCTATTTATAGGGCTCAACTACCACATTCACAGAGTTTACAGTAGTATCCCTCAACTGCTACAGTACATTCTTGGGATATTCCTCTACTCGCCTTCCGTCTTGGGGGTAATCTTGCCATGCCGCCATCTGGTACTGGGCCTGCATGATCAACCAGCCCATCAGGCCTCAAGACTCGGCGATGGGCTTTAGGGCCTCCGCCGTGGGTTTCCGCTCTGTCCGGCCTCAGGATCCGACGATGAGCCTTCGAGCCTCCGCCTTTGGGAGTGCCAAAGCCGTAGGCCTCCGGCATCCCAGGATCGCCCATCTCCTGCTTGGGTCTTCGCCCCGATGGGTGGAGACCATGCTGGAGCACCCGCGCAGTCCACGAGCGCCCTCATCTGGTTACCTGCACATACCCAAACAATGTTGGCATTTAATTAGTCTCCTAGCAGAGTAGCCTCCGCCCCATCGGCCGGAGACGCCTGCGAGCCGGCCGGGCGGAGACCGCGTCAGGGCCGTCGCCGGCAACCTGCAAGCTCAATCTAACCAACCATGCTCTTTCCCGGGTTTGGAGGCGTGGGAGCACAACCTTCATTTTGGTAACAGGTCAGAGATGCCTTCGTAACCTGCTGACTGCGCAGGTCTCCGCCACTCGCGGTGGCCATGTTACAATAGTTCCCCCCTTTTGAGACCGCGGTCCGCCTGAGCGTGCCGTGAGCTCAAAACACCCTAAGCAAGGACGTCTGCGGGGGCAGAGACTGCGCGTAGTCATGTCTCCGACCGATCTCCGCCGGTTCCCCCCTGGCCCGCTCTGGCGCGGCCGTTGGTCACGTCTCCGACCGATCTCCGCTGGTTCCCCCCTGGCCCGCTCTGGCGCGGCCGTTGGTCTTGTCAAAGTAGCCGTTTGGCTGCAAATATAGTCGTTGTGCATCTTGCGACTTATCCGGAGATGACCGTTGCTTGGCAGGCGAGTTCTCCGAGGATGACCGTTGTACGGTGGGAGGCGGACCGCCTGGCCACGGCCTATATAAGGGTGTTGTTGGTGGCGGGGTCCCCCCCCCCCCGCATTGCTCGTTCGCTTTCGCTTGCTCTGAGTAATCGCTCTTTGCCCTCTTTGCTCTCGCCTTTTGCTACCCTCGCGTGTTCTGCCTGCGTCTCACGCTTAGGCTGCTGTCACGGTGGTTTTCTCTTCTGCCTCCGCCCAAACTCGCCGACCCACCTTTTTCGGTCCCTATCGCCACCTTCTCGGCGTTAGGGCCGTCGACTGGGGTGCGCGCTTTGAGGAGTGCATGCTTGCCTCTGCCTCCGCGTTGGAGTTTGAAAAACTAGTGGAGGAGGATTTGGGGAGTGTCTCTGCGTCTATCGGAGACCTGATCACCGCGGACTCTGGAAATATGGCGATAAAGTCTTGGGACTTCGGCCCCTCCTCTATTACTGAGGAGGCAATCGCGGAGATGTTGAAGGAGTCATGTTTTCCTTCTTCCAAGGTAAAAATCCCTCCGCCGGGTCAGACTGTTCTAGAACCGAAGGAAGGATATGCGGTGGTCTTTCGGGACTTCTTCACCTGCGGCCTCCGCCTTCCTTACATTCCCTTCCTTCGCCGGGTGTTGGAGACCTTCAATGTCCAGCTCCATCATCTGACTCCCACTGCTTTCCTGACGCTTAGCAAATTCTGCTGGGCGTGCATCTCTTATGGTGCCGAGTCGGATGTGGACACCTTCTACACATACTATGAACGGCCGAAGAAGAAGGAGGTGCGAGATGGCAAGGAGGTGGAGGTGACCTACCAGTACGGTCATTGCACTTTTATGTCTAAGAGGAACCAAGGCGTGGACCGCCTGGAGATCTCTTTTTGCCAGAAGGGTAAGTGGGACCGCGGTTGGCTCGAGCAATGGTTCTATGTGAAGACCTATAGGGTCCGCAGCACTACCGAGGATGGCGTGGAGCTCTCGGAGTATCCATTAACTTCTCGGATGGAGGAGATGGCACCACACACGCGCGTGGATCCACCGGAGGAGGTGTCTCCGACGAGGGAGGCTTGTGATCAGGCTTTTGCGGCAGCGTGCCGCTACTCTGGTGGCCGTGATCTGGTGGAGGAGATCATGGCCTCCAACTACTGTCCCTTGGGCAAAAACAACCCAGCCTTTCGGCTAGAACAGGTCAAGGTTCCCATTTTCGGGCCGAAGGCCGGGATTCTGTTCCCCCGCTTCGGTTGGTCCTTGGGGGAGGGGGTGACGGAGGACGGTTTCGTCTCCGAAGTTGAGGAAGCCGCCATAGGGTTGGTTGGCAAGATTTCTGAGCATGAGTACACGTCTCGGATGGCCGTGGCAGGCACCATGCCGCGGCTCAATCGAGTTTTTGAGGAGGTCGGGATCGTCTACCTGGAGCGCAAGGTTCCTGATGAGGTCCTGGCTTTGATTGAGAAGAAGAAGAAGAAGGCCTTCGCGAAGAATGTTACGGCGGAGGCCGAGTCTAAGAAGAGGAAGGGCGCCGTCGGCTCTCGGGCGCCTGCGAAAAAGAAGAAGAAGAGCGGAGCTCCGTTGATCGCGCCAGCCTTGTCTTCTGCTGGCAGTGCGGGCGTTGCCTCCGCCGGTAGCGAAGACGTTGAGAGCTCCTCCGTCCCGTCAGCGGACGCGCAAGTTGTGAGCGGAGGGGATCATGGCTCTCTCGTAGCTCTGGTGTGCCCGACGAGCGGAGCTGTGAGCGGTGCCAGGCATCCGGAGACCGGCGTTGCCCCGGCGCGCTCCTCGCATGGTGCTACGAGCGTCGGCGAACAGCCGGAAGATAGCACCGTCGAGCCTATGCCGACGTTCTTGGCGGGCTGTGCTCAAGCTCCGAAGAGGACACGGAGGCCATCCCACGGCATGTTCCTTCATCCCCTGCCATTGTTGCGCCTTCGCCCGTGCCTACGGCCGACGTCGAGCGGCTGGAGGCCGCGCTTGCTGAGGAGGCCCCGGCGGCTCAGCCTTCTTCGAGTCCTCCGCCCGCTGGGCCGCTGGCTGAGGAAGTCCGGCCCTTTGGGCCTTCGCCACATGATACGGTGGAGGCTTCTGCTCAGAGGGCGCGGCAAGCTGCCCAGCCTAGGCTTTTTATGAGTAAGTCTGTTTGGTGCACATCTTTGTGTTTATTGTCTTCGCCCAGTTCATTCCTTTACGTATTGAGCTAAGTGCTAATACTGTGTATCTGTTGCTTTACAGGTGATGTCATGGCTGGACTTCTCACCCCGGAGGAGCGAGCAACCGCTGTGGGCGCTAGGTTCGGTCCGGGGCAGCCGGGGCTGACGGCGCCAGGTCCAAGTAAGTATAAAATGTTTTTATTTTGATCATCATCTGACCTGTTTCTGATCTGCTCTCTGACTTGAGCTGTTGTTGTTGTTGTTGTTTTTTACGTAGGCTCCTCCGACACTTCTATCTCAGGTTGGGAGGAGTGTCATCTTGCCGTTCTTGGAGACGTCGGAGGTGGTCTTCGACTGTTGGTGTGTTTAACGTCAGATTTGCTTTTCCCACCTTATCGTTTCGTGTTTGTTTGTTCTTTTTTGAACAGACCGCTTCAAACAACATCTAAGGGATATGGATTTCTTCTAGCTTCTCCGCGTTCGCCTGGAACACCAGAGCCTGGTGCGTCTCCGGCGGTTTTGCCCCTTTCCTTCTTTTATTATTTTTTGTGTATGCTCGCTTCTAGACTTGTTCTTGATTCCGTTGCTGATCGCTTTGGGTTTTTCCCTCTGGTCGCAGGGGTATCACACGGGTGTTGTTATGGAAGAGCGCTGTACCCGCGAGGTCTCCGACCGGGACGTCGTGATCGAAGCGCTCAAGGCGGAAATCGAGCGCCTAGAAGGTGAAAAAGGGGGTCTGTCGGACTCTCTTACAGCTCTCCGCCTGTCTCTGACGGAGGAGCGAGAAAAGGATGGCTTGAGGGCCGATCTCGCCAAGGCCCGGGAAGCGGAGGTTTTGTCCGTCGAGCAGGCCCGTAGGGCGAATGAGCTGACCGAGGGTCTCCGGCGAGAGCTTGCCTCTGAGAAGGAATCCGCAGCAGCGGTGAGGGAGCAGCTATCTCTGACGACGAGGCATTTGGACTCGGTCAAAGGAGTCCTTGCTGCAACCGTTGGCCACTACCGGGCCACCGTCGCCGAGCTCGGAGGCGAAACCTCCACTCCTCCGGAGGAAGACAGCGTGTACGCCCTCGCCTCCTGGCTAAAGCGTCACCTTGCGAAGCTCCCCGGTCTGATCAACAGTTGCACGGACTACGGGGCGCTTGCGGGAGTGGCGAATTATGCCAAACTTTTGGCACGCGGCGGGTGTACGCATACCGAAAATATTCCGGAGGGGGCGCTGCCTGGTCCGGAGGAGCTCGGTGAGACCTCTCTTGGTTTGCGAAAAACCTTGAGAAATTTCATTGGGCACTTTTGGGCTCCATTTGGGAGATCTGCTGCCCGGAAACTGGCGGAGGACAAGAGGGCGAAGGTATTTGTAGTCTTTGTAGCCGTTTCTTTTTCTTTTTGTTTTTGGCGATGCTGCGAAGGCTTTCGTTGCTTTTGCCCCTGACACTCTAGCCTATGCTATAGGATGCGCAGAAGGGTCTTGCGGGCAGGCCTCCGTCGGTTCCGCGCTCGGCGACTGCGGTAGGTGCCTCCGCCGTTGGTGGCGCTCCGGGGGGATCTACGATCGGCGGTGGTGGCAGTGGTCGGAGGCCGCAGGCGCCGTGCCCGCCCACAGCTGATGCGAGCTCCGCTCCAGAGACTTTTGCTGCGGCTGATGCGTCGGAGGTCTAGGCTCTTTGTAGCACTTAGTTGTTCTAGCGTGTATTTTGTAGTCCAGCTGGACTTTTGTGAATAAAGTTTATTTTGTTCTGAATGGTTTTGTGGAAAATTTTAACCTTGCGCAGGTTCCGAATCGGGAGCCTGCGCAAGATGTTGCGCCTTTGACTCTCTACAACGACGGTATTTACATGAGCGGAGAGCTTTGGGAGTATTGGCGTTCGGCCTTTCCCCGCAGCGTTGCGCGCGACGTGTTTGAGTCAGTTAGGTTTGACATAGACGACGAGCGCGCTGGGTTTACTCGCGCGCTCGCTTGGCGCGGACCTCCACCACAATAGTTAGGATTTTATTTCAAGTTGGTGTCCTGTAAGAATGTTTCTCGACGCTTTATGGAATACAAGACAGGTTCACTTTCTTGATTGTTTGTGCGGTGGCTTGAGCCCGTCATGGTAGTTTACATATCTCGTCTAGTCCCGAGCTCGCACACCGTTGTCCTTTGCTTGGGCGAGCGAGCGCGATACAGAGGTGGTGGCTAGGACCTTCGCCCCATTTTTTCTCATTCTCTGTGCTTGCTTGATGGCCGGGGTAGAAGTCTCCGTAGTTTTTCGATCGGTGGAGGCGTACTTGAAGTCCGCCTGGCGAGGCTTGCCGAATCGTTGTTTGATCCGGCTGGAGGTTTGGCGCAGCTTATGCAGAAGGTGGAGACTCTAGATATTTCTTTAGCTGGGTGTTTTAGCTGTCTGGAGGTATGTGTCTCCGACACTGCACACCCGTGGGACATGGTTGATCTTTGGAGATGGCAGGTTAGGTCTCCGGCACTAGGGGGATGTTACGAGATTTCGTGTGATATCCCTCTACTTCCGTAGACCTCTGCTGTTCATCACCGTGCCGTAGGTCCTATCTCTTTTCCCACTGCCTCCGACTGTCTACTGTTGCCTCCAATGTTATGAGTTTTCGTACAATATCTACGGCCGATTTGGATATCTAAGGAGACCCCTGCCTCCATGGCTATCGCTATGGCTTTTGCCTGTGCTATGCCTTGCTCCCCCCTTGCGCCCTTGCGCCTTATGCTGACTGAGTTTCTTAAGGGCATGGGGGGAATCCGTTTTTATAGTGGGGTGGTGGCTTTCGGGTGTTAACATTTTTGTACGTTGTTAGGTGGAACGTATCTTGGCTTTAATGGCCTGTATGTTGCCTGAATTATTCGTTCCCCTTGAGATCTTCTTTGAAGTAAAGAGGCCTGGCGCCACAGTGGTGGCAGTGTTTTGTCAGGCACTTTCTGTTTTTCCTGTTTCAGATGGCGGAGACCTTTTTCCTGGTTATAGCGCCACAAATTTGTTGCCCCTGATGCTAGGTTTTTTTTTCTTGACCTTGCTGCCTGACTTTGATCAGGTCTTCGTCAAGGGTCGGGGGCCTTTTTGGTCAAAAAATTTTTGCCTTGATGCCTGCCTTTGGTCAGGTCTTTGTCAAGGGTCGGAGGCCTTTTTGGCCAAAAATTTTTGCCTTGATGCCTGACTTTGGTCAGGTCTTTGTCAAGGTCGAAGGCCTGTTTGGCCAAAAGTTTTTGCCTTGATGCCTGACTTTGGTCAGGTCTTTGTCAAGGTCGAAGGCCTGTTTGGCCATGGAGGTCGTTTCAAATTGCCCTTGCCTATGGCTGGCGCTTTGAAAGGACCTGTAGTTTTTGTTTACCGAATATTGCGGCGCCAGAGCTGGCCGCTTTCGGTTTTGGGTTTTTTGGGGCGTTCTTTTGGGGAATTACCTCTTTATACTTGTAGAGGATTTTTACATTGAGCCTGCCTCGTTAAAAACCTCACCTCCGCTTGGAGTTCCCCTGTGAAGAAAAGAGTGCAGGCTCTTTTACATTTTGTTTTGATTGAAGTAAAAAAAACTAAGGTAAATGCATGGAGGGGCCTCCGCTTATATTTTGTAGAGGTTGCCCTTTGGTACATTGCCTAGATGTAGTATCTGTGCAGGCTGTCAATATTCCATGTGTGGGTTGTCGTGACACCTTCGCTGTCGGTCAAGTGGAAAGAACCAGGTCGGCCTGCTGCCGTTGCTGTGTATGGGCCTTCCCATTTTGGTTGCAACTTGCCGACCAGTTGTGCGTTGGGTTTTCTTCTGAGTACGAGGTCTCCGTGTTTTATGTCTTTCCTTACCACCTGTGAATCTCTCTAGTTTTTGGTTTGGGACTAATATTTTGCAATGTTTTGGACTGCTTCCAGTCTTATTGCTTCTATAGTTTCTTTTGCATATTCTTCATCTTGCAACATCAGCTGACTTGTTGTGTGGAGACTTTCGTGCTTTATTTCTTCTGGCATCATGGCTTCTTCTCCATAGAGCAGTTTGAATGGTGTGAATCCTATTGTTCTTGAGATGGATGTATTGTGCGACCAAATAACTCTAGGTAATTCATCTATCCATTTTCCTTTGCGTAGGCCCAGCAATGTTTTTGATATTGCTGAAAACACTATTCTGTTTGCTCTTTCCACAGCGCCATTGGACTCTGGGTGGTATACCGAGGCGAAGGCTAGTTTTGTCCCTATGCTTTTGCAGAATTCTTTGAAGTTCTCTGAATCAAATTGTTTTCCATTGTCTACTGTCAAGATCCTTGGTACACCGAATCTGCAAATGATGTTCTGCTAGAAGAATTTTCTGATAGTTTCTGAGGTTATCTTCGCCAGCGGCTTTGCCTCTATCCATCTTGTGAAATATTCCACTGCTACTACTGTGAATCGGTTTCCTCCTTGGGATGGAGGTAATGGGCCGACCACGTCCATCCCCCATCTTTGCAGCGGCCATGTCGGAGGTATAAGCTGGGTCTCCGATGATGGTTTTGACTGTCCTGGAGAGAATGTTTGGCATGCTTTGCATGTTCTGACTGTCTGCTCTACGTCTTGTATGTGTGTTGCCTAGTAAAAGCCTTGCCTTATTGCCTTTGCTGATAAAGCTCTGGAGCCAATGTGCGACCCGCAAATTCCTGAGTGTATTTCTTGAAGCAACTCTATGCCTTCGCTCTGCGATATGCATTTGAGGAGAGGCTGGACTACTCCTTTCTTGTACAGTACGCCATTTATGATTGTGTAATTTCTTGCCCTGGCATGTATTCTTGCTGCTTTTGCTTCATCTTCTTCGGTGGTTTTGCCTTCTAGGAATTCTGTTATCACCTTTCTCCAATCTTCATTTTGCAGGTGTAGTATGGGTTTTAGTGCCTTAGATGTCTCTGCAGTTGCCAGAGACTTCAAGATCTGGTAAAAAGTGTTTGGTGGCAGTGGCAGGTTGCTTGCCGTAGCCTTTACCAATTCATCTACCTCTGCATTTTCTGATCTTGGGATGTGCTTCAGGGTGAAACCCTCGAATCTCCGCTCTAAATTTATGACAATGGATAGGTATTTGATGAGTTCTGGCTCTCTTGCTGTGTATTCTTTCTCTACTTGGCCAGTGACCACTTGAGAATCTGTTTTGACTGTCAATGTTTTTGCCCCTAGGGCCTTTGCTTTGCTCAGCGCTAAGATCAGGCCTTCATATTCTGCTATGTTGTTTGTTGATTTGAACTCTAGCCTTGCTACGTATTTCAGTCTAACACCGGAGGGTGCCGTTAGGACGGCGGAGGCTCCTGCTCCGGCTTGGCCCCAGGCTCCATCCGTGAATGCTATCTAGCCTTGAGTTGTTGGTTGTACCTTAGGCTCTGTCGGAGGTGTCCAATCTGCTACAAAATCAGCTAATGCTTGTGATTTGATTGCTGTTCTGGGGACATATGAGATACCAAACTGTGATAACTCTGTAGCCCATTTGCCTATTCTGCCGGAGGCTTCTTTGTTTCTGAGCAAGTCTTGTAGTGGCAGCGATGTTGGAACTGAGATTTCGTGGGCTTGGAAGTAATGCTTTAGTTTTCTTGATGCCATCAGCACTGCGTAGGCAACTTTCTCTACCTCTGTATAGTTTAGCTTGGCTCCGGACAGTGCTTCTGAGATGAAATAAACTGGTTTTTGAGTTTTGCCTGATTCTTTTTCCAGCTCGTGGACTAAGACTGCGCTGACTGCATGGTCGGAGGCCGCCACATACAGCAATAGGTGGTTGTCCGATTCTGGGACGGAGACCATCAGTGAGTTTGCCAGATACTCTTTCAAGTTATGAAATGCCTCCGACTGCTTGGACCCCCATTCGAAGTTGTCTCCACCCCTCAGGGCTTGGAAGAAGGGTGGGCTGCGTTCTGCTGATTTTGAGATGAATCTGTTGAGCGCTGCTATTCTTCCCGTCAGCTTTTGTACTTCTTTCTTGTTTTTGGGCTCTGCCATTGTCATTATTGCTCTGGTTTTGTCCGGGTTCGCTTTGATGCCTTCGCTGCTTATGATATAACCGAGCATCTTCCCTTTTGTGACTCCAAATATACATTTCTCTGGGTTGAGGCAGAGGCCAGCTGTCCTGAGGTTGGCGAAGGTCTCCTGTAAGTCAGAGACATGATCATGCTTGTTCTTGCTCATGACCACTATGTCGTCGACGTAGGCTATGATGTTTCTATCTAGTTGTGAGCCCAAAACTTTCTTTGTCATTCTGGCAAAGGTTGCTCCGGCATTTTTGAGGCCCTCTGGCATTCTGGTGTAGCAATATGTCCCGAATGGAGTGGTGAAACTTGTCTTGTCTTCGTCTTCTTTTTTCATCCAGATCTGGTGATACCCAAAGAAACAGTCGAGGAGAGAGAACCTCTGGCACCTGGCTGCCTTGTCGATGGAGGCATCTATTCTTGGCAATGGGAAAGGGTCTTTTTTGCAAGCTTTGTTTAGATCTGTGAAATCTATGCACATTCTCATTTTGCCGTTCTTCTTTGGTACCAGTACTACATTTGCGAGCCATTCTGAATACTTGACTTCCCTGATGACTTTTGCATCTAGCAGTCTTTGCACCTCCGCCTTTGCTGCCAGGATTCTGTCCTCCGACATTTTTCTCTGTTTCTGCTTTCTTGGTCTCATGTTTTCATTGATATCCAGTTCATGCTGTATGATGTCCCTGCTGACTCCTTGGAGGTCGGAGGCTGACAAGGCGAAGATGTCCTTGTTTTTTACTAGAGTTTCCATGAGCTCTTCCTCTTCTGCCTTGCTCAATTGTGAGCTGATTGTTACTTTTCTGTCTGGTAACTCCTTTTCTAGAGGGATCAGCTTTGTCTCTTCTTGACCTGCCATATCTGTTTCTCCTTTGGGCATATCCGGAGGCTCTAGTTCTTTGTTTGCCGACTCGACTGCATTGATGTTTCTTTGGGCTCTGTAGATAGCTTTCTCTATGTTTCTTGCTTCTTTCTGGCTGCCTCGGACTGTGATGATACCATGGAGTGCTGGTATTTTCATGCACAGGTAGGCCATATGCAGGGCTGTGTTGAATTTGGTTGTGAATCCTCTACCCAAGATGGCATTGTATGGGTAATACAGATCGACGACGTCGAAGGTTATGTACTCAGTTCTGGCATTCGCTTGGGTTCCAAACGACACTGGGAGTGAGATTTTTCCTAATGCTTGTATCTGCTTGCCTCCGAATCCTATTAAAGGGGATTCGGAGGGCTGTAGTTGATTTCTGCTGAGCTTCATTTGGTCGAATGTATTTGCGAAGATGATATCTGCTGAACTGCCAGTGTCGATCAGTATTCTGCTTATCTCCCATGCTGCTATGTTGGTCTTGATCACCATTGCGTCTGCGTGAGGGTAGCTCTCTTGCTGGAGATCTTCTTCTGTGAAGGTGATTGGGACTCTGGACCAATCTGTGTGTTTCGCCGGGCCTTGGACTGCTACATTGTTTACCAAGCGGAGGTGATCCTTTTTCTGCTTTTTCGTTTGAAACTCCATTGATGATCCTCCGACGATTGGCAATATCATGCCTATTGTTGGCAGTGCTCCATGAGGGTTGACTTGATTTTCTGGGTTTGGCTCGTTTTTTGGTGTTGGGGGTTGGTTGTGAGGTGGTGGCGGAGGCATTTGCTGCATGTGGCGCTGTGGTGGCGGAGGCTCGAACCTTATTCTATTTTGTTCCGGTGGGTTTGTTTCGAGGTAGGTTATATGGGGAGATTTTGGGTTTATGTAGGTCAGGCTTGCCTCCGACCTGTAGTTGCCCGCCGGAGGCTGCTGCGAAGGTGATGACCGCCATGCTGGTAGGAAGTTTGGGTAATAGGCAGAGGCCAGTGTGGAGGGATGTATTTGGGTTGTGTTTAGCGCTGGGTACATTGGGCAGTACTGCTGGTGGTCAGTTGTGTAGGTGGTGTTGACCTCTCTTGCGCTCTGCTGTGTCGGAGGTTGGGCAGTATGCTTGTTCTTCATCCTTTCCTGTGTTTCTTTTGTCTCCGGACAATCTTTGGTGCTGTGCCCTGTGTTTTTGCCGTGAAAAACGCAATATGGCTTGCGTTGTTTCTGGCTTTGGTTTTTGTTCCAGTTTTTGCCTTGGTAACCTTGACGACCTTGGTTCCTTGTCTGGGTCTCTGGCCATGTTGGCGCTGCCTGTTGCCCTTGCTCAGGGTGAGGTTGACCCTCGATACTGAGCACTTGCCCCTGGCCTGGCTTCTGATTTGATACATTCTGGTTCGTATAGGTTTTTTGGGAATTTTTGCTGCTATTTTGTTGTCTGTTTTGACCTTGCTCCTCTAGCCTTTTGCGGAGGTCATTGTCTGATCTGCAGTACTTCTCGAACTCGTCATACAACTGCTATATGGAAGTTGGTTTCTTTCTTGCTAGGTGTGCTGCGAACGGCCCGATTCGGAGGCCTTTGATCGCTGCTTCAATGGCGATCTCGTCTGGGACATCTGGTGCTTTCGCCTTTAGTTGCACGAATTTCCGGAAGTAGTCGTGTAGTGTCTCTCCCTGCATTTGCTTGCACTAGAACAGATCTGTGGAAGTCAGCGACTGTGCTGTTAGCCCCTTGAAGTTTGCCAGTATCTTGTCCCGGAGGTTCTCCCAAGAATAGACTGTGCTTGGTTTGAGCATAGAATACCAAGCCAGCGTGTCGCCTTCGGCTACGATGACAAATGACTTTGCCAAGATGGCGTCGTCTCCGCCGGCGGAGGCTACTGCTGCCTCGTAACTCATAATGAACTGATGGGGGTCTGTCTTTCCGTTGAACTTTGGTAGTGTGATTGGCTTGTACGCTGTTGGCCATGGCGACTGTTGTATGCCTTCAGATAGTGGGGACTTGGGATCGATAGGCCTCCGCATTACCTGAGATGGCATCGTCGGCTGGCTGATCACTGGCGTAGGACCTTGAAGCATGGTTGCAGTTGGTGTTGCTGCGGAGGCTGGGATTGCGGAGGTTGACGCTGGTACTACATGCTGCATACTTAGCATCTCAGCATGTAGGACTGCCAACTGCTGCCTTATTTCTGCTGCTTGTGCTGACGCTTGAATAGCTTGCTGATTAGCTGCGAATGCTGCTGCCATTCTGTCCCTCTCTTGTTGCGCTCTTTGCAACTGTGCTTGCAGCTGTTGCAGTTCTTGCTCGGGTGTTGTGGCTGAGTTTGGTTGGGCCTCTGGATCTTGAATCTCTGGATCTTGGGGTTCCGGTGGTTGACCCTGGGCATCTGCTCTGGTGTCATCCTCCACTGGCGAGGTTGCGTAGGCGCTACGAATGTTGCGCCTAGGCCTTCCTCGCTGACCCGTGGTCACTGCTGCTCTGGTGGTGGTCTTTCTTTTCCCTGCCATCGTTGGTTTGCCTTGGCCAAACCACGGTGGGCGCCAATGTTGAAAACGGCGGTTTCAAACAACATGGGGGAGACCGAGGCCTCCGCCCGTCGGACGTCGCCCTTGGGCGGAGGCTCGGGATAGGAACGATAGGGGGGAGAGTAGTGAGTTGGCACGGAAAGCTATGGTTTCATTAATTCATCCACCAACCAACCCTTTACTGTTACAAGTGTTCCCTATTTATAGGGCTCAACTACCACATTCACAGAGTTTACAGTAGTATCCCTCAACTGCTACAGTACATTCTTGGGATATTCCTCTACTCGCCTTCCGTCTCGGGGGTAATCTTGCCATGCCGCCATCTGGTACTGGGCCTGCATGATCAACCGGCCCATCGGGCCTCAAGACTCGGCGATGGGCTTTAGGGCCTCCGCTGTGGGTTTCCGCTCTGTCCGGCCTCAGGATCCGACGATGAGCCTTCGGGCCTCCGCCTCTGGGAGTGCCAAAGTCGTAGGCCTCCAGCATCCCAGGATCGCCGATCTCCTGCTTGGGTCTTCGCCCCGACGGGCGGAGACCATGCTGGAGCACCCGCGCAGTCCACGAGCACCCTCATCTGGTTACCTGCACATACCCAAACAATGTTGGCATTTAATTAGTCTCCTGGCGGAGCGGCCTCCGCCCCATCGGCCGGAGACGCCTGCGAGCCGGCCGGGCGGAGACCGCGTCAGGGCCGTCGCCCGCAACCTGCAAGCTCAATCTAACCAACCGTTCTCTTTCCCGGGTTTGGAGGCGTGGGAGCACAACCTCCGTTTTGGTAACAGGTCGGAGATGCCTTCGTAACCTGCTGACTGCGCAGGTCTCCGCCACTCGCGGTGGCCATGTTACAACACTTCAATTCACTTTGCCCTTAGCACAGTAGCTTCTTTTTGTCTGTGGGTAATCAAGTATGCCTGGTTCTTTCAAAAAATTTCTTCTAAGGACTACAGTTGAATCTCTTCTGAATTTAACAGAATGTATATTGTTATGAACACATAGTCTAATGCAGGCTATCTGACTGTCATTAAATATCTGGTCATTGAGGAATATTGTACAAGAACTTTGATTTTAACAGAATGTGGATTGATCAAAACCTAAATAGTTCGATAACAAGTGTTAGGCTGCACAATTGTAATACTATGGCCTCTGAACTTGTGATGCACTGAACTTGCCTCTGAACCTGTGAATTTGTACTGCTTTGAACATATGAACTTGCCAAAATTAAGAATGAAGAATTAACCTATATTTTTTGGAATTACTAGGCAAATCTATCATATTGCATATGTTGGACTAATGTTGTTAATGTGTAATGTTGGTTTTTGTAAACCTAAACCTGAACTTGGACACTTTATTACAGAAATCTAGCAAGTGCTATAGCCTACTATGCTAGACAAATCTCCTCCTATTCGCTATAGCAGTAACTCTTTGTGCTGCTCATTGGAAGTGTATTCATAAATGGCGACATCAGTTTATTGTATATTTGTTGAGGGATAGATTATTTTCCAGACCAAAAAAACAATCAAAATTAATTAATTAATTGCTATCAGATCTTTATCATTTTTTTATAATTATTGGTCTGGTGGATGGTGTCAATATTGTGCGAACAAACTCATAAAAAATTCCGGTGAGGTTATTTGTTTTCCTTTCATCTATGTTAAAGTACCACACATTTAGATCTTCCATGCGCCGGTGTTATTAAGCATGGCATGAGCAATTTAGGTACGCCCATAGATGCTTTTGGAAAAATGTATAATTTTTCTGCACAAGACAGCGTGTTTCCAGGTCCATTTGATTCCACCCTCTCCAGATCCACTGATTCTCTTTCAGGTAATCATCTAAATAAAAACTTACAGTAGTACACGATCCCTTATTTTTATCATAGAGTTACCCATACTTTTATTTCAATTATCCTGAGCATGGGGGTTTCTTATGTACTAGGGATGCACGGCACTTTTCAAGATTTGCTTGGTTCCTCTTCTAGGACGGCTATTGAATCTATTCTAAGCACAGAAGGAATGGCCATGCTACCTGGTAAAAACTCTAATGGCTATCATCCTTCTTCAACCTATCAGATCATCAATGAAGGGATGACGAATAAGTATGGGGCCGATGCAGTCCATGTTACTCCTGATTCTCCTAATAGGCTTGTTGTGGATGATTCTGGTTATGCTAGCTCAGAGTCTTCATTGTACGACCGACGCTGTTGGCGACGTGTGTCCTTAGGCATGGTCTGTCGTGGCTGCGAGTCACGTCAAGGCTCGCCTGCTCTCTTTTCGGTGTCAGAAGTTTTGACCCCGGGCTCGTGCTATAAGACTCGTAGTGGTTGGGGGCGGTATGGGCCCCGTCGGGCGAGGTGGAGTCCCTCGTCGAGGGGTCGGGCGAGACGGAGTCCGCGCCCGAGGGGCTGGGCGAGGTGGAGCCCGCGTCACCTGCGCCCGCGGGTCCGAGCGACATGGAGCCTGTGCCCTCAGGGCCGGGCGAGACGGAGCCTGTGCCCTCGGGGTCAGGCGAAGGCCAAGATACGCTTTTGACCATCGGGGGAGTTAGCGTCTGCGGCCATCCGCCTCCTTCCGGGTATCCTTGATTCTGATACCCAACAGTGGTTGGGTGCATTGCCACACCTCTCACCCAACTAGTTGAGTTAGGCTTACTTCTAGTCTTTTTTGCAAAAAAAAAAAAAAGTTTATTCACAAGCCGGTCGCCAGGGTAAACTCTCTCATCCAGTATCCGTTTCAGCCTGTCAGCGTACGTCCTGTTTCTCACCCCGGAGCGGAGAATGAGGACTGCATATCGATCGTGTATTCGTCTGGTGGATCTATCCCATCGCATGGACGCCACCGTCGCCGCCACCACAGCTTCTGCTACTGGAATTTTGTTTTCCTGTCAGATAGATGCACCACATCTTCACAAGCTAGCGATCAAATTACATGTGAACTCCCATTATTGTCGATAACCAAATTATTAGAAACACAGATGCAACACCACATGTCCCGGACGCATAGCAGCTTCAGGCAATCTCACCATCGTTCAGGACAAGATTTCCAACCCAGTTCTCTCCCATCATATGTATAGGCAAATATAAAATTTTATTCTTGCTGAATGTAATCTTAGTCGTGTTCGGTCTTAATCTTAGTTATTAGGATCGTGATAAGCCTGACAAAGATGCTCATAGGCCTGCTGATATCCCCGTGCCTGCTCCTAGCTTAGCTTCAGAATGATGCACCCTGCAGCTCAGCTTCCGCAGAATGCGTTTGGCCTCTGGTGGCACCGACCACGGCTTGTGCTACGCAACCCAGTGCGTATGTAGTAAACAGCTCAACAGAAACAAGGTGTTCCACATTTACTCGAAACCACCTCATCCATGGTGTTACTTATGGGGCCAAAACTGATGAACAATCTGGTATTTACATGACACAAAAATATGTCCAATAGCAACTTTGTATCTTTGGTCAAGGTATTCCGCCTTCGTTACATGTATGCAGCATGTGTCAACCTTCATTCCACATTTACTCAAACCACCTCAACCATGGTGTTACTTATGGGGCCAAAACTGATGAACAATCTGGTATTTACATGGCACAAAAATTTGTCCAATAACAACTTTATATCTTTGTTCAAGGTATTCCACCTTCGTTAATTACATGTATACAGCATGTGTCAACCTTCAATTTCAACGATTTCTTAAAAAAAAAGGAAAAACAATATCTAGCACCTAACTCCTGACGATCTTCGGAGAGGCAACCGGATTGAAGACAAATCTTGCAAAATGCTCGATCACTCCAATCTTCGGGGGTGAAGACGCTTTAGGGGAGATTGTGCAAATCCTCGGCTGCCAGGTCAAGCACTTTCCTTAGTCAGTACAACAGCTTCAGTCCCACCGTTGAACGGTGATTTGTGTTTGTGTTTACCCGCACGCTAGGCGGCATCTCGCCAACTAGTGCTGATGGGCGTGTAAACGTTTTATCTAAACTCCTCTTAATGAAACACGTGTCAAGCACGTTCCCAAAAAAGGTCAAGCACTTTCCCGTCAGATACCTGGGGCTGCCTCTGAGTACGAAGAAAGTGCCGAAGGCAGAATTTCAGTCGTTAGTGGAGGCTGTCGCTAGGAAGATGCCGCCCTGCCATGGCTCCCTGATGGCGAGGAGTGGACGGCTCGTGTGGATCAAGTCGGTTCTCCGGGCAATTCCTATCTACTCGATGATGGCCGATAGCTTGCCTCCTTGGGCGAGGAATGAGATCGATGTGATCTGTAGGAAATTCCTATGGGTCGGGAAAGACGGAGCAGTGCGCGGCAAGTGCATGGTGGCATGGGCAACATGCTGCTGGCCAACAGAACTTGGCGGCCTTGGGATCACGGACCTAAAACTCGCAGGATTCGCACTCCAAACTCGGTGGCTGTGGTTGCAGAAGACCGACAACAACCGCGCATGGAGCGAGCTGCCGATCAACACCGACCCTGAGGTGCAAGCCTTCTTCCGTGCATCCAAGTTCACCGTAATTGGAGACGGCAACAGCGCCCTGTTCTGGGAGGACCGGTGGCTGCAGGGGGCTGCAGTACCTGACATCGCGCCTAACCTTGCGCAAATGGTCTCCAGAAGAACCAAGGCGCGCCAAACTGTTCGGCAGGGATTGGCGACACGGTCGATCACCGGAGGGCTCACCAACATAGCGGTGGCAGAATACCTAGACCTCTGGGAAGCCACAGAGAATGTCACTCTGAGCGACCAGCCGGACAGGACCGTTTGGCGGTGGACACCGGACGGCGAGTACTCCGCCAAGTCGGCCAACGCCAGGCTGCACACGGGCTCCGTCCAAGGTTTTCATTTTCAGAAATTAAAATTTATCGGGGGTCACATATAAAGAGGATAAACAGGATATATCGGAAATATCGGACCAAATTCAAATAAAATTTAATTTGAATTTAAGTAAATTTAAATAAATTTAAGCAAAATTTATACGAAAAAGATAGATATTTTCTTATCGGCACCTACGGATAAAAAGGATATATCGGAAATATCGGGAGATTTCGGCCGATAAATTTTTTCCTGGCTCCGTCCCCTTCCGCGGCCACTCACTCATTTGGAAGACGTGGGCGCCCCTGCGAGTGAAGATATTTTTGTGGCTGGCGTTCAGAAAGAGGCACTGGACGAATGATCGACGAGCAAGGCACGGGCTTCAGGCGCAAGAAGAGTGCTACCTCTGCGACCAGGCCCCTGAATCGATTGACCACATCTTAACCTGCTGCCCATATGCTCGGGAGATCTGGTTCCACATATGCACAGCCCTCGGCCAGCAGCTGCCGCCGGTTCAGCGCTCCGTCATCACTTGGTGGAGGCGCCTAAGAAGTGGCTGGCACGGGAACCACAGGAAGGGCTTCGACTCCCTCTTCGCTCTCGTCTCTTGACAAATTTGGAAGGAGCGGAACGCGCGTTACTTCAGGGAGGCCATGACCACGGTGCAAGACCTCCTGCTCATCATCAGAGCTGAAGCCGATCAGTGGGTATGGGCGGGGGCAAAGCAACGTCGTTCATTCAATGATGTAGCCTCACGCCCTTTTCGGCCTCTGGCCATATTTTTGTATATCACGCTTTAATCCTCTTAATATAATGATATGTAATCCTCTTGCGTATTCGAGAAAAAAAAACTCCTGATATGATGCGCAAGTCACCAGTGACCAACGGTGTCACCATGAGTTTCATGTTTCCAGACGAGGGGAGTCAACAAGAAAACGTGAGATACTAGCATGCTAGCCATAGGTGCCGCAAGCTCCTACAAACTACGGGCGTTCTGCCGAGTGTGCTTTCTCCCCTCCTCGTCTCCTCGATCAACATATGAATGCAGCACCAGCTCCTAACAGGCCATAGGACGCAAGACTCATGATGGTTGAGTTTGCGACGCGTCGATGGTCGGCACCCTGCAGATGAAGAAAGAATTAATCTCAGCATTGTGTGAACATTTGCACAAAAACGTTCGTTCACTCACAAGGGGACTTCAGATGGATACCTGTAACAGGAAAACAAAGATACTGGCATTTACCAGTGACAGTGAAAAGCTCATCATACCCCCACACAGGTACCTACAGTGATGCCAGCTTTGTAAATAGAAACTGCTAGACTGTCATTTAAGCTTGATCGTACTTGCACCAGCAACTTACATTGTTCTCAATCTTGCTAGTGAAGGCAGAATAAAGCCCACACATGCATGGAAGATGCAGAACACTATCACCAGTGCTACAATCTCCTGCAGGATGAATATAACTTCTCATTAGACTTTGGATGCCAATTTCCAACTACATGTTGTTGCGTTAGAGATATGCACGGTGGACAGTAGACCTGGTAATCATAAGCCACAATAGACAAAGCGAGTCCAGCGCCAATATAAGCTATTGTAAAGCTGTCTTCATTCCGGAAGGGAGCTCTCCATAAAACCATGGAAAACCAGCACTTCCAAGCATTCTTGATGCCAAGAAACAGGGGTAAATTACTGACAATTGAGCATACCTTCCGTCAGCCTGTGTCAATCAACAGATCTATGAGAACGGTAGCAGAATTTCAGCCTCAAGTTTCTGAAACACTACTCATACAGAAAACCAGGCAGAAAACTAGCAGGAAGAACTTGGACTCATACCACTATGGTTGGTGCCCAGAGAAACCAAAAGGTTGAGACAGCAAAATGGATGCTTGCTTGAGCTAAGACCAGAATCAGTACTCTTTTGTCTGAAACACATTAATTGTGGTCAGAAATGGAAATGGAACATGCAAGCACTGAAAAGCTTAACCTGCAACAATCATGACTCACGAGTTCAAATTGTGAGAGGTGGTTGCTTCGTTTTATGCATTTTTCAAATTAGAATTCAGAAACATCTCTCAAATTTGACTAAAGTGATCCCTCATATGCTAAATTTATCTTGACAAACCCATAAATATCTGGCAGTGCGCCCGTCTTGGTCATATTTAATTATAATTATGTCTCATGTTAAAATATTCATGGCAAACATCCAACAAAGTCAATGGCAATATCTTTAAAAGGTTACAGAATTGAGAACTGCACATGTTTTGTAATAAAACCGTGAAGACTACTGCAGATCAAACACAATGTCATCAAACATTGAACCACTTATATTTCTCAGTTGTATCTAGATATGGTAAAATTTGCTCCTGGACATTATTTATGGAATATAGATGGAGTTTTATCAACAGAAATTAGAAATTAAGCTCTGGAGTAAGCAAGATGACTCACCACTCACCTCTGAGGACATGAGCAAAAAATGATTTTTGGTAGCTCCCGATGGCAGATGCATGCTGACACTCTGACAGGTACTTGATGCATTTCTGATATACAGAATCCCCACTACCGACAGTGTGGCTGCAAATGCATAGGGAAGCAATAAGAATCTACTGTCGTCATCACTAACCAATACATTTGTGATTTCTTGACTTCCAACAAGGGACACTGATTCAAAGAATGTCATCAGCCAGAAGGTATCAAACAGCAGATCTTACTTCTGGTCTTGCTGAAAATTCAGGATCAAGCATTTAATGATTCATACAACGTAGACAACACAATAATAACACATTAGTGTTTCAAAAAAATACACAAACCTTCTCATGCTCCAGCACAAGACACGTCTCAAAACAGAAAGAGAACACTGAAGAGGCAAAAGCCAGAATGAAATTGTTGATCCATGAACAACGAAGCGCACTGAAACTCTTCACAACATCTACTGCAAGCTGAAGTACCCAGTACAATATGCAAGCCCTTCGTGGTCTATAATCATTATTTGTGAAAAATCTTTAAGTTATAGCTACTACAGGAAGGATAAAAAAACATAGACCACTCACAGCTGCATCACATAACAGTACCTGCTGCAAAGGATACATGTAGCTTATGGAACAAAAAACTACACACACAAAGAGAAGAAAAAACATGAACCATACCAAGGTGTAGATCATACTCTGCAATTCCTACCAGCCTAATATATCAAGTAATGCAGGTGTAGAAAAAACATGAAATTGTTAGATTAACAACTAACAAGTAATGCATAGAACTACAAATTATCTACGCATTAGCTATATACTAATCTTCAGGATCTTCATGTTGTACCAAGACACACAGTTTTCAACGGTCATATAACATGAAAAAATAATAGCTAGTAATTAGGTGGTATAAGAACAGGAAATTTACACCACTGCTGGATTCAGAAACACAGGTGCAGATGTTGGTTCTCAATCACTCCCCGTCACAAAATGAAAATGGTAAGCCTACTCCAGTACAAGACCACGACGAGATCTCTAGGCTATGGTCATTCAATTGGCATCTGATCTAGTTCAAACTGAAATTTGTAAACAGAAAAAGCTAGCATGTACCAGGTACGTACTACTATTCATGAAGTGGCTTCAAGCCTTCAACCCGAAAACTGAGGCTCATTAACAGCACCTTGTTAGTCAGTTTACTCCGTTTAAACACCAGAATAGGATCTCAGATCAAAGTCTAACTTGAAATGCACCGCTATATGACACCAAACAATACGAGGGGATTTAACAGGCTATGCAACATGTTACACCACCTAACATAAATTCATACTCTGAACTCCAAACGAAGACTTGTCTTACACAACTGACAAATTGAGCAAAAAGCATTCATCCCCAAACCTTACATTTTGTCAGAGATAACAGTCAGAAATGGCACCGGGGAACAGCGCAGCTGCAGTGGTAGAGGCAAGGAGCGCGGCCATCTGCTGTCTGCTGCCTGCCATGTGCCCGAACACGGAATGGATCCCTTCGACCTCTGCACAACAACAGCCAACACCGCCTGATTAGGCGCGGCGCGGCGGCTCGAGAAAGGCAGGAGATCGGAGGGGCGCGCTAACTGCTCACCGGACGCGAGGGAGAAGAGGACGAGGAAGGCGCGGCGGAACCGAAGGAAGGGGGCGGTGCCCACGTCGAAGGGGGAAGAGAACCCGGTGGCGTGCGCCTGCTCTTCTTCTTCCTCGCCTTCGGCGACATGGGCCTGCTCCTTGCCTCCTTCGGCTTCCGGCAATCTTTGGCCTAGTGGCCCTTGATGCCGCAGTTCGGGCATTTGTCGTTTGTCATCTCCTGGGATTGTCCGGACTCCGGAGCACTCACGACTCTTGCCATCACGGCCGCCTCCGCCGCCGCCGCCACGCCGGGTCTTGCCGCGCTTCGTGTTGGCGCTGCCGGAGGAGTTGCCGGAGCTTTCTCCACTCTCGCGAAGTTTGAGCCGGCCCATCCACTCCTCCGTGAGGAGCAGACAGCCATGCTTGTCGACGGTTGAAGATGATGTCGCTGCCGGCTTCTTCTTCCGCTGCTCGATGGCGCGTAGGCGCCCGGTCACCTCCTCGATGCAGGGGTTGTTGACGTCGAGCAGCGTCTCGATCGAGTAGGCGATCTGTTCCGGTGTTCAGGGACTACTTGGAGGTGGAGCATCTTCTTGACGACGTCCGCGTCGTCGATGTCTATGCCGAGGATGCGGATGAGGATGTTGTTGGCGAGGCCGGTGATTCGGAGGGAGAAGTCGTTGACGTTCTCGCCGAACTCCTTCACAAGCTGCCTTGACGTGGCTTCGCGGACGCGATCGATGCCAACGCACACGGTCTTCACCGCGTACAAAGCCGAACGCGCGGTGCGCTTGCGAGAGAGTGAGGAGTGCATCTCTGGGGGAACCGAGTGCAGGATGGCGGACATGGCCAGCCTGTCGTCGCGATGGCTTGCCAGATTCCAGCCGCCTCCATTTCACCTTCATCAGCAGCGCCCAATTCTGGTAATTGGTACGCGTGAGCATGGGGTACTGGACTTGTCCGGTCTCCTTGATGATGCGCTCGACGATGATCCCTCCACGACGTCCATGGCGCGGACCAGGCGATTGCGACACCCGGGCCCCGGCGGCACGGCGGCGGCGGCGAGGGGGAGCGATTCGATCCGAGGATCGGCGTTGATCGGAAGGACTGGACGGACATCGTGTCACACCCAGAACGCTAACCGATCTGATACCAATTGTTGGAGCTCGCCCGAAGTTTCTCACCGCCGGCGAACTGTGAAAGACGCACTCGGAAAACAAAGATGAACTCAGCTAGTTTGGTGCTGTCAACTGGCAGCGTTTTTCCGTTTATCGATTGCAATATTATAAAGGAAAATACAAAGGACCTGAATGCGCGGCACGAGCGCCACTACGATCGTGCCATCCCACGACCGCACAAGAGCCGTGGAGGACTCGGACGTGCCTCCGCATGAACCAGCACGCGTCAGGCTTACAACTCTGAATAAGAACTAGACTGACGAAACTGATTGCAAACTGAAACTAAGACAGACTCTGAAAACCAGGATGACGGTGAACAGTTGGAGTAGATCAACACAGAACACAAACAAACGCGCTGGCATAGCAGACAGAAGCAAATGGACAAGCAGAACAAACCGGAATTTATCCACACTATCACACACAAACCACCCCATGGGATCAAAGGAGAGGCTTCTCCACGTCAGACTTGTTTCTTCCAGCAGAACAGTGAGAACCTTGCAGCATCTTCGTCGTCCTCTTGTTCGCCTCCTTTTGCTTGGCCTTGGATTTCTGGTTTATTATGTTTGAGATTAGGTTCGTTTTTATGTTTTTTACGGGATTCTTCCACCACCTTAGGGACAAGGTCACCGTTGAACTCGAGTTCCTTCAATCTTGGCAGGTTGTCGATACCATAGAGAGACGTGGATGAGGACCAAACGATTTTCTCGAGCTTAGGAGCAGATGCTTTGGTGAAGACAACCTTGGTGGCAGAGCAGTCAACAGTAAGAAGTCTGAGCTTTTGGAACTCCCCTTTGTTGAATTTAATCAGGCTCTGGATTTGTTGATCACCTTGCTCAGGCGTACCGACAAGTGTCAGCTTGACTATTTGTTTGCCATTGTTAAATGATGATAGCAACGTGTCGTTGTTCTTCTTGTTGCTGCTGCTCATGCTCATTGTCAACTCGACCTCTTCCAATTTTTGAAGACCTTCTACTCCAGAAACAGACTCCATGTTAGTGAAAGACAAAACCATCTTCTCAAGCATACAGGCTGCTCCATTCGTAAAGCTAACTTTAGTGAAGGTGGATCCCTCAACAAGAAGGTACTTGAGAGATATGAATTCGTCCTGCTTGAAGATGAGTTCTCTCTTGGATTTGGTGAATGCAATGTGGCGGAGCCTGATGAGCTGTAATTTAGGCAGTCTGGCAAGGTCCTTAAGATTGTTCCGGTTCAGTGAGGTGCTACTCAAAGTAACCTTGACAAGGTTGTTAACATCTTTGACAAACAATGGAAGAAATCCCTTCTGTGTGGTTCCGCTGATGCTCAGACTCTCAAGAAGCTTGGGTTGATGTTTGAGATTGAGTGATACTTCTGGCAACTCTTGACTTGTAGCTGTGGGAAGAGTGATTGACAGAGAACAGAGGGACTCGTGCAGATCACTGATTGCTCCAAGCAAATTCTTGAGGTAACTGGAGTCGTCATCGACTACCACTCCGAGCTTCCTTAGTTGCCATAGCTTTCCAATATCTTTCAAATCTGGACTGCTCCGGGCCTTCACATTAGATAGTACCTCCATGTTTACCATTTTCTCAATCTTATGAGGAATTTGGACAGCAGTAGATACTGATTCCTTAGCTCTGAGGGTTGGTCTTGGAGTCCGATCAGTGTTACCAGCAAGCAGACGCTTCAGCTTCAGGAGCAGGACATTTGCTGTTGCATTCATAGGCACATTGGTCTGTCGGATATCCAATACCTCCAGCTCACGGAGATCGTTGATTTTACTGGGCAGCTGAGTAACATCTGTTCCTCTTAGGCTAAGATACTTGAGCAACAACATCTTGCTACATATGTCCTCAAGGTAGCGTTGGTTCTTCCGACCAAAGCACTGGCAACCTTCTAGATCTAGCACCTTGAGCAGGGATACTCGAGATGACTCGGAGAGCCTTTGGAAGAATCCATCAATCCTTTCGGAGCTGCGGAGCTGGAGATCATTGAAAATGGAGAAGTGGCGAGCCAAGTGTCGTGACAGACGTGTCTCCACAATATGTTGTTTTTTGGCGATCTTGGTAATGAATCCATGGACTAGATCACTTACCACACAGCTCTTGACCTTTCCTGCAGCACCATTATCATCAGCAGGATCAACAAGGCACCGGTTGATGAGCTCATCAAAACATCGGTTGGCCCGGCGCACAGAACTGGGCCAATCTTCCTTGAATATCAGGCCTTCTGCTACCCACCGTCCAATCAGAGTGGACCTCCTGATCTTGTGTCCTGGAGGGAAGATAGCTAGGTACAACAAGCAGGACTTGTATTCTTTAGGCATATCAGTGTAAGAGAACATGAACATCTTCTTAGCAATGATGTCAAACAGTTTTGGTGAAGCCTGTAAGTTCTTATGCAGCTTGTTTAACTCCTCATTGCTCCTCTTGGGATTAAAGAACAAAGCATGAGTGAACATCTTCATGAGGAATTCATGTGGCTCACACAGCACCAGGATTTTGCGAAAAATCTGGGGATCGTACTTCTCTTCTTTCTGATCTTTAGTAATCTCGAGTACTGTATCATAGTAGAGGCCAACAAGAGAATATTCTATAGGCTCACACTTTGGTGGATAGCAATATTGTTTTGCTTGCTGGAGTTCCTTTGCGGTTGTTAAGATCAGTACATCAGCACTGCATGCTAGCAGGCTCAATGCATTTCTGGTATCCTCCCATCTGGGTAGATTCACCGTCTGATCAAGTTTGAGGATAAACAGGGGACATTTTTGCTTCAATTGACGTCTAATATCGTCCACAAGCCCTTTGATCTTCAGCTGCTCTTTGAATTCATGCCTGATTTTATCCACTGTCTTGTCCACTATTGTTGTGAAAATATCATCTTCTTTGTTTTGACCTGCAGCATCTTGCACCGTGTCATGTTTGCCTCCCTGAGGTTCCAGTAAGATCTCTTGATTTGACTCGTCGATCATTTGTTTGATTTGATCCTCTCCCAATGTAGTATCTGTAGCTTGGTCTGATGCGGATCTGTTGCAGCAGCTGCTGGTCTTCGGGAACACTTGCCGTAGTATGTGTACATACTGCTTTATATGGAGACAAATCTTCCTTTCTTCTTCTTCTTCTTCTTCTTCTTCTTCTTCTTCTTCTTCTTCTTCTTCTTCTTCTTCTTGTTTGTCTTCTTCTTCATCTTCTTTGTCGTCATCGTCAAAACTGCCGTCATCCTTCTCATCATTAGCAGTTGCTCCTCCTCCAGGTTCTTCTTCCACTATTTCTCCTCCTCTTCCTCCACCTCCAGGTTCTTCTTCTACTATTTCTCCTCCTCCTCCAGTTACTTCTACCTTTTCTTTTCCTCCTTCAGGATGTTCTTTTTCTACACCTTCTTCTCCTCCTTGTTCATCTGCTTCCATATACTCCTTAAGCTTCTCGGCTACTGCAACGATGATGTCGTCCGATGCTGATAATCTATTAGGCATGAATTTGTTCCTCATCAATTGGTTTTGTTGAGACGAGGGCACATATGCCCGGAGTAGCTGCTTAAGAAGAACATGTATCTGATCCATGTCCGTCCTCTGCTGGCCCGCCGGTGATCGAGTTTTAAGACCTTTCTTGATCTTGTCAAGCTTTTCATAGATCTTCATATTTTCTATACGTCTCTTGATTTTGCAAAGCACTATCTTTTTGTCATCATAAATAAGCCGTTGTTGGTGGTAACGTTGCCAAAAACCAAGACCCTCCTCCCCTTCCCCTTGATCTGTGCCTTGCTTCTGAGATTTGGATTTTGACTTGAGCTTGAGCTGGCGCAAGATGTAGTAGAGAACATCCTTGGGTCTTATTGGTGAATAATAATAAAGATCCGGGTGGAGCGCCGGGGTGTCGACCAAGACAACGCAACCGTAGTAGTGTTTTTTGTCAACCAAAGTTTCATTTGCAAAAGTGACGATGATATCCGGACCTCTATCCGGGGCCACGATGGCTAGGGACAATGTCTCTTTGGCGCATGGAGGAATTACTTCATACCACTCCAGTATCTTTGCCTTGACATAGTCGTCCAGAGTGCGAGAAAGCAAGGCCACTGCGTGTTGATCATCGTCACCGTCTTCTTCATCGTCTCCTGCAGCACAGGCATAGCCACCTGTTACTGCCGACGATGATGCCGCCGACACCAGCCTAGCCATAGACGGAGGTGAGTGCCCCGCTGTTGCCGCCAGGTTGGACGGGATCTCCACACCATACCGGAGCCGTCGCTCACCGACGTCGCGCGCCCTGTCCTTGAGCTCGCGCAGCCGGACGGCCGCCCGGTGCTGCGCCACCAACTTGTGCAGCAACCAGGGAACCCACCAGAGGTAGCGCCAGAGGCCGCTGTTGGCGCGGTGGATGTCGGGGTTCCTGCGGTACAGGTAGAGGTCGATGCAGTTGTTGCAGTCCTGGGCGAGCAGCCGCACCTGGTTCATCCAGGTACGCACCTGCTCGTCATGCTCGCCGCCAGGTGGAGCTGACCGGGCCAGGTGCGCCAGGAAGCTGTTCATGCTCTCCATCTCCTCCTTGATGAACTGCACGTCGCTCCCGACGAGGCGCAGGAGCCGTGCCTCACTGCGGATGACGCCCAGCAGTGAGGTCACGGCACCCGCCGCGACCTCCGCCATGGCTCTCTCGGTCTCACTCCCAGCCGGCCGGCCGTTGGTTTCGCAGGGGCTAGCTGACTACATCTACATCCAAAGTATATATCCACAGCTTTCTTGTTAGATTGGAAACAACACCCCAAGTGATGGAGGAAACGAATGCGCGGGTCATATGAATTAGATGCCTCACCGAGGGTTGGAGACGCCGAATCAGACGATGGGGAATTATGATGCCTCCTCACCGAGGGTTGGAGACGCGGAGGAAGCAATCTTTTAAATCGCAGGCTATATTTGACATTTAACGGTATCCTACTAGCTTCTCCTCCCAAAGCTATAAGAGTGGTTTGAGGGTCCCCTACTCTTTGGAGGGTCTACTTCTTTGCATCTACTCTAGTAAGAGCTCTTAAATCAGAGTCTTCAAATCTATTCCAATAGACACTAGCATATAACACTCACTCGTTATTTGGCCATATCCACTGTAGTTCCAATCGATTGAGCTATGGGGACGCGAGAGAGGACAAGGAATCGAGACAACACATGTAGGGTCTGGAGCACTGGTCATAGGGAGAGCAAGGAGCATGGGGCACAGAGTTGAGATCCATGGTGGGGTCGAGTTCCTTGCTAGGACAGACAGGATGGGTGCTAGGGAGGGGCGCCGGCATAGATGGGATGGGTGTATGGGAGGGGAGCCACGTTCGACCGAGGCTCGAGGGTATTCACCGGGGGTGCCACGCCAGGAGGGGAATAGGGTGGTGGCGTGTGGATGAAAAAAAAGAAGTGTGGGAGTGAATTGATGCATGAAAAAAAATTCTAGCAAGAAGTAGGGAGCTCTTTGCACATCCTTGAGAGATGGGGCCGAGGGAGAAGATTTGGGGCCTCCATAAGTAGGAACTTGAGTAGGGCCTTGTTGGATTAAGATGTTTTACTCTGGTAACAAAAAGTAGAATAAGGGCTCTGTTTGGGGTCCTTGTTGGAGATGCTCTCTAACAAACTATGGACAAATATAGTGCAAACTATTTCATTTAGCAGTCTTATAAAAAACTTAAAAATTCTTAAATTAATTATGATGGAAAACATGTGGAATCTTGTAAGACCATAAATACTCGAATACATGTATACCCTAAGAAACATGTTTCTAGGACCATTACTTAACATTTATTAAAATAATCGACATATTCACCATGACAACCAACATTCATATTCTTTTAAACAGTTCAAAAATTTCTCAATGGTTCTTTGTATATAGTTCTTTCTTATATATATACCCAATCGTTTCGCAAAATAAAAAATATATACCTAGGATCATAGCAAAAGTTGTGTATCTAAAAAAATCCATAATGATTTACAATTTGAAACGAAGATACTGGGAGAGTATTATTTATTACACATGATAAATATTAGTAATTTTTATATATTTTGTCAATCTTAATAAAAAATTGACTTCTTAAAACTGAGATGTGTAATCTTTTTTGGGACAGAGGGTACACTGGCCTTAAAGTAAAGTCAGATTCTCAGTTGGGAAAGATTGACACATTCGATTCCTCTAGAGCACATATCCACAATTATTGCGCACATCGATTCCTCACAGAGTCACAGAGCATATATGCATGCTGCTTTCCTTCGTCTTTCTCACCGTTTGGTGGGGGTGGTCCAGCCGTCCAGAACAGATCACCGGCAGATTGCATGCCCGCCTGTCATCCCATCTGCGCCGCCCAATTGGATAGACCCGTGTCCGCCGTGTGGCACCCCCCTTGGTCAGGTTCACGGATCAACCTCATGTCATGTGGAGTCCCTCGCGGACGCTGCGCTCAAGCGTTTGCCTTGGGAAAAGTCTATTTTTAGCCGTCTAAACTTTCGTCCGAGTTTGGTTTTGTCATTAAACTAAAATAATCAGGAATCTTTAACTATCCAACTATTGGTATCGTTCACATTTAACATTTCAAAATATTGACTTTCAAAATTTGTAAACCACCTCACCAAAAGCACCAATCAAAACAGCAGACGGGACGAATATAAGCAGTATCAATAGTTACATGGTCAAAGATTCCTAGTTTTCGAGTTTATTGGCCAAAACCAGACTCAACGTTAGTTGGATGGCCAAAAGTACGCTTCTCCCTTTGCGTTGCTACGCATTGCAACACGGCCGGGCTCGTCATTCGTCAAGCAAGTGGCCCCGAATCCCGATGCACGCACACACAAATTGCCAACCTTCAATTTCAACAACTTTTTGGAACAAAAAACATATATACTATCCTACATATGCTACACAACTTCCAGATGAAGGGAGTCAGAAACAAAGAAAACGTGAGATACTAGCATGCTACAAAATCGCTCTCTAGTTCAACCTGTAGTGTATAGCATTGGGTGCCTCTTCAAGCTCCTACAAACTAGGGGCATTCTGCCGAGTGTGCTTTCTCCATCTCCTCAACACATATATGAATGCAACCCCCAGCTCCTAACAGGTCATAGGACGCAAGGCTCAGGATGGTTGAATTTGCAATGCGTCGATGGTGGGCGCCCTGCAGACGAAAGAAATGATCTCAGCATTGTGTGCACATTTGAATTCGTTCACTCAAAAGAGGTTTTTACATGGATACCTGTAACAGGAATACGAAGATGGCAGCGTTTGCCAGTGACAGTGAAAAGCTCAAGTACTCTGGTGGAATCCCTCTGGGCACTGCAGCGCTAGGGTCAAGTCAAGACGTCGCTGAACCTACAACCTTGCTGGCAGAGAGAGAATCAGGGGCAATGCTGGCCATTTAGTGCGCACCAAATAAAGCATCATTAGATAACGACTATTCCGTCCCTTTCAAATTATAATACATTTTGATTTTTTATCTATATTTTTTTCTCCATCACGCAAAGACTTACGTGTTTTTATATTAAGAGAATAGAAGTTTTAACGACTATTCTTTTTACTCGGAGAGAGTAATATCTGTTCATAGATTTATGACAAAAAAGTTTTTGACCTCTCAAAAAACAAGAATCACACTTTTTGGACGGAGGGAGTACATGTCGTGACAGGAGTGACAGCCTTCTGCCATGGTGGCCAACCCATGCACCGTCGCGGATGCATCGGCGGAACCTTGCACTTATACGTCACCGGTCACTCAATACTTGTTGCGTCGCAACAGAATCTGCTACGTGGATGGATCTCGTCCATGCATGCCTTGTTCATCAAATCAAATGAAAAAACGAGAGGAAGAAATTAATCTTTCAAGATTACAACCTAGCTCAATGGTACACGTGGCTCTCAGCACAGCCACAGGCCACAGCTACCAACGGCGCGGCGGAGTGCGTACACCTTTGGATCACGCCACGGCGGCGCTCACCGCCTCCATGAACTCCTCGTCGGCAACGAGCCTGGCGAGCGCCTTGGGCGCCAGACACACCTCCAGCGCCATGCTTCCCCCGCCGTCACGCCCCTCGTACACGGTCACCTTCCCGTCCGTCTTGTTCCCTGCGCCGCTGCGGACGGCCACCGGCCGGCCCCAGCCGAAGTCGTTGCCGTAGACGTCGAACCGCGACGAGCTCCCGGTGATGACCATCGCGGGGTCCTCCTCCCTGGTAGGCTTCGCCACGTAGACGAACCTGGGATCCCGCGGCCACGACGCGAGGTCGTCCCTCACGCTCGCCTCGTCGAACGCCGCCACGGCGCGGTTCAGGAGCCACGCCGCCCACCCCAGCCCCTTGCTCACCACGTCGCCGGCCGTCGACCTGGCCATGGCGGCCGTCACGGCATTGCCCATGTACTCTTGTGGAATCCCCTTCACCCGTGCCCGGCACCCGACGAGGAGGATGTACGTGGTCTCCCGGTCCGGCGCGAGCTCCCGGGCCCGACACGACGCTCGCCACAGGTGCGCGAGCAGGGACTGCAGAGACGACACCGTGGCCGTCGCCGTCGCCGTGCCGGCCATCTCGGCGTTCGCTTTCTCCTTTAGCTTCTTCACACTCTCGGCTGAGAAGTCGAAGAAACACTCCCGCACCGGCAGGTACACGGGCCGCCGGACGATGTCCTCCAGCTTGCCGAAGGGCAGAGCGATGGGCACCGGGCTGGTCTCGAGGAACCACCTGTCCAGCACCGGCCGCGGCGTGGAAAGCTCACAGCCGTCCCTCGTCCGGCTGATCTCCGACCAGGTGTTGAACAGGTGCCAGAACGTGGTCCCGTCGGCGACGGCGTGGTTGAGCGACATGGCGACGAAGACGCCGTCAGCGAGCTCGGTGACCTGAGCTGCTAGCACGGCGAGGCGGGAGCCGTCGTCGTCGTCCAAGGCGGCGTCCGTGCCAAGCAGGCCGTTCAGCGGGAAGAACGACCACACCACCGAGCTTGGGATGTAATAGCCGGGGTCGGACGCGATAATGTCGCTGACGGTGACCCCCGGCGCCTCGGCGCGGACGAACTCGGCGCCTTCGCCGTTGCAGCGGAGCGAGACGACGATGCTCGGATCTCCAGTGGCATCATCCGTGGCGGTGACGGCGAGGCGGCCGGCCAGCGGGTAGAAGCGGGCCAGGGCGCGCGCCAAGGACGAAGCGAGGTTGTCCACGAGCTGTGCTCCTCCTCCTGCTGTCCGTGGCTTGGGCAGGAGCAGTCCCTTCTGGATGTAGTCCACCGTGATCATGCGGAGATCCCACGGTGTCAAGTGGATGGTCTCCGGCTCCGACGGCGCGCTGTCGTCCGGCGAGCCCGCGGCCTGCTCTGGCCGGACGAGACGCCTGGACACGATCCGAACCCCGCCGGTGGAGCCTTCCATTTCCTATCACCAACACTGCTCTTGCTCTTGCTCTTGCTCTTGCTTCTGCTTCCTAGGGGAAACACTGGACCATGTTTTGTAGGACAGTAGGAGTACTACAATAGTACAATGCAATGCTCTTGATCTATGAGAACGGTAGCACAATTTCAGCCTCACGTTTCTGAAATACTAATCATACAGAAGACCAGGCATAGCAGGTCTGCCACTTGTGATGGCCATGGGCTGCTGCGTCCATTTCTCCGTCGACACAGGCCACGTTTAGTTGGTCCCCAATTCGGCGCCGCCGTATTTCATGGAGCTACAGTAGCTACAGTAGCTTTCGTTTTTATTTGGTAATAAATGTCCAAACATTGACTAATTAGGCTCAAAACGTTCATATTGTAAAGTACAACCAAACTGTGTAATTAGTTTTTGATTTCGTCAACATTTAGCACTCCATGCATATACTACAAATTTGATATGATAGAGAATTTTTTTTTACATAGAGCCAAAGTTTAGATTTTGGATGGCCACATTCACAGAGGACAGGTGGCCCATGGCCGTTAGTGCGCACCCCGATGCCACTTTATTCGGTGTGCATAATAAATGGCGCTGTCTGCAGTGACGATTTTCTTTTCGATAAAAAAAAATTATATCATATGATAGCTGGGTACATCTCCACTACGCTTAAGTCTGTCCTTTGCTGCGGGAACCTGAAAAGATGGCCATCCCAATGGCTCCCTCTGGGCACTGCAGCGCTAGGGTCAAGTCAAGACATCGCTGAACCTACAACCTTGCTGGCAGAGAGAGAATCAGGGGCAATGCTGGTCATTTAGTGCGCACCGAATAAAGCATCTTTAGATAACGACTATTCCGTCCCTTTCAAATTATAATACATTTTAAGTTTTTACCTATATTTTTTTTTCGATCACGCAAAGACTTACGTGTTTTTATATTAAGAGAATATAAGTTTTAATACAATAGGGTGGGCTCTTGTGATATCATTTAATCAATCTTTGTCCCTCCCTAGCTTTGCGTGCATTTTTTTATTATGCTCCATCTATCATGTAATACATTGCATTTTAGAAAATTTTGAGACAAATTAAAAGAGAACACAAAAGACACATGTACCTTTATCTTATTTCCTAATCAGACGCTATCATCAACATGATTAATGGTGATTGGTTGATAAATAAAAAATATTTAATGCAAAACTGATTTTATCCTCTAGAATATATGATATTTGAGGACAAATTTTAAATGCCACAATGTACTATATTATAGGACGGAGAGAGTAATAAGTACATAGAAAAATGATATATCTATAAAACCAAAATGTCTTATAATTTAAAATAAAGAAAGTATATATTTATAGCCGTTTTTTGTCGTCTAATGAAATTATCAGCAAAAGATTTGTTGTCCTTTCTCATCAGATTTTTACTTATGACAACTACGGTTACTCTTGCCACACTTTTCTAGTAAGAAAATTCAAATGTGGGCACAAAAATTTGAGTTTATAACATGTGGGCCAAATGACTAAGTTAGGCCGCCTAAGCTGTGGCGGTAAAGAAACATTGGTTAAAGAAAACTATGGTTGCCTAAGCTTAGCTATGGTAAATTTTAGGCTGCAATCCAAACATGTCTAGACTCTAGAGTAAATTAAGGGGGTGTTTGGTTCACCTAGCAGCTCCTAAATTTATTCTCATTTAGTCACTTTTTTGCCAAACACTTTGACTAAATGGGACTAAATGCCAATTAGCCAAATAGTCACCCAAAGCTTGCTAAAGGAGACTAAAAGCCCATCATGGATAGGGGGTACCCCTCATCATTGCCCTGTCCGAGCGTCGCTCAACCCTATCCCTTCACTCTCGCTCACTCTCAGCTTGCTCACTCTCTCCCTCTCGCGCTCTCTCTCCTCTGCTCTCCCCGCCGCCGCCACCACTGCGCTCCATGCCATACCTGCTCATCCTAACACCTCCGCCATCGGACCCGCTCCTCCGCTCACCGCATCCGCCATGGATGGCCACGGGTCCGAGTATTCGGATTATTTCTCATAGTCTTCTTCTCCGGTGGATCCCATGGCCTCTGCTCCGTCCTTCCCCCCAACGTCGGCGACTTCAACCTATTCTCCCAGGCGCCATCGAATGGAGCTGGCTCCTCAGCTCGGCGTGGCATGGAGGGGCTGGATCTGAACACCGACGCCGACGGCCACCCCTACATCGCCTCGTACCAGGGGCTCCTCCAAGGTGACGGCGTTCCCGGCGGATGAGGGCTTCCTCCTGTTCGCATTGGCGCTAGATCTGTTGGCGTCCTGTTCGTTCCTCCTCGCCCGACCACAGGAGCAAGCGGATCTAGAAAATGCCCAGCGTCGCGCGGAGCTGTGCGCCGCACCAGGCCTGGATCCGGCGGTGCCCGTGCTGGATCGACCGTTAACCGTGCGCCATCAGCAAGGATGCGTGGATCAATGGCTTTCGGCAGCTATTATCCTCCAACAGATGCAATGGAGCAAGAAGATGACAACGATGTTCCGCCTGAGGTGAGGTTTTGCAGGTCTGATCTATTTTTTAAGTATGATTTGTTTTGCTCTGATTGTTAAGTATGTTTTGCTCTGACAAATTAGTTTGTATTTGTGTGATCTATAGACTTGCACTTGTGTGATCTATTAGGTTGTATTTATCTGATGTATTAGGTTCTGTTTGTTTGATCTACAATTGTATATTTGTCTGATCTGTTGAAATGTAAATGTTTGTAGTTGTTTGATCTACAAGTGTGTATTTGTTTGATCTACAAGTGTGTAGTTGTTTGTAAATATTTCACTTTTTGTTTTTGGTATCTGATCTGCTTCTCTACTAGTTTGACAAGGCAAATTGGTCAGATGCAAATACATTTGTATACTCTTGTCTTGTTGTTGATGAAATGAAAAAGGGCAACACAAGTAATGGGACAATGAGAAGGAGAGGTTATGATAATTTGCAAGAGTTCTATGAGCAACAAGCTGTCCTTAGACATGATCTGAAATGTCTGAAGAATAGATATAATCAGTTGAAGACCATGTAAGTGGACACTAAACCAAATAGGGGTTGGCCGCCAAAACCGTCATGGGTTCAAAACCATGACAAGCATGTTGTTCAAGTCGATTAGGTCGAATCACGGGTCTCCGGTGGCTCGGGTGGACTCAGGAACACAAGAATCACGCAGAGGAGACATAACTATTTATCCTAGTTCGGGCTAATTCGGTCCCAACATCCAGCAGCCGATGATCCTTATACTCAAGAGCACCCAAAATCAGTGGTTATAACAGAGTGTAAAGGAAGAAGATTTGGTAGGGGGTTAGCTTGGTGCTAATCCTAAGGTTGCCTCGCCACGATGGAGCCTTCCCCTCGTCGAGAAAGGAGGAAGACAACGTGATGCGGTGGAGGAGAGGCTCTCGGTGCCCTCTCGGGGTTGCCTTGCTCTCCGTGCGAGGCGGAGGCGGATGGAATGGAGTGTCAAGCGATCGAAAATAGGATCCTCCCCTCTAGGTATGACCTTATCCCTTATATAACTTGAGATAGGTCTGGTACATGACAGCTTTGGGGTTTAGTATATATGTCTCGTGCGCCAGAGTCCGGGAGGGTCTTGCAGCTGCGCGCCATAGACCGTCTTGGTGTCTTGGAGCCAAAGAAGCCTTAGGCGTCATCCGGTTGTCTAACACTCACGTGTCGAGGCGAGTCACTTGAACCGACCTCCCCCGGGTGAGACCTTCTAGAGTCTTCTTGGTAGCGGAAGAGGTCGGCTCTAGGGGCTGACACGCGGGCCTAGAAGCCCGCGAGCCCTCGGAGGCCATGGGAAGCTTTGTATTCTTGTGTCATGCCCTGGACATGACCCCATCGAGAAGCAGTTAGTAGGGGGCCACTGGCAGCGTGATCTTGAGGAGCCCTCGAGCATCGGTAGCTCAGGGCCTGTCTTCTTGTGCCTGGGACTTGGCTGGCGTTGTTTGCCGGGCAGGAGCCAAGGATCGAGCTTGGTCGTGCCATAGATTAGGAGCGCAAGGCTCGGGGAAGCCCCTCAGAGCCCAGTGCGGCGTCAGCGGATCGAGTCGAGCTCGGCCAGATCTCCTTGCCGTGAGGGTGCGTCTGGCGTGCCCGATGGGCGTAAGCCCCCGAGCTCCTGGGCGATCCTGAAGGGGTCGGTTGGGGGGTCTTCTTCATTTAGGAACCATTGGACCCGAGGCTTAACATACATGTACGTTAGGATCTCGTCACAAATGAAGGGATAGATGCACCACTTAGTTGTTGGGAAAGACACACCAAGGTAATCTTTGTGCCTTATTATTTTTTTGCTTGTTCTTTTGTCAGGTTAGTTTGTACTAACAGTTAATTCTTCTCATTTTTCAGAAGCAGCCAGAGTGCAGGAAATTCGTGTATGGGTTGCCTAGATTCTTTCCTCATATGGTTGAGCTTTTCCAGAACACTACTGTTGATGGCTCTATAGCCACCATCCCTGGCCTATCCTGCTTTGACCAAGAGATAGGGCTAGATGAGGGAGACGAAGATGGTGCTGCTACTGCAGAGAACTCTGGCTTCCAGACCAGTCCACCTAGTATCAGCAACAGCTGCAAGAGGGGAAGCAGCACTATTGACACAGCCTCGAGTCCAAGCAAGAACAAAAAAAGTTCCAGTTAATGTTATTATGCATAGGCTGGTCACTCAATTGGAGATTGCTGCTGACAAAGAAGTGAGTGCTTTGAAAGAAATATCACAGAGCAAGAGAGGGGAAGTTTCTCAAACAAAGCAAGCCAAGATTGATGATGTTGCAAGGTGCCTGAACTTGGCTGTGGAGGCTAGGGCAGACAAAGCTTTGAATGAGTACTACATTGCTACCATGATGTTCAGAAGTAGCTACAATAGATTGGTCCTCAGCAACTTCGATACAAAGGAGCAAAGGATGGCATGGCTGAGGAGGGCCACCTAACATGGTTGAGGAGGAAAGGATGGCATGGCAGAGGACTGGGCAGCTAGAGTATCAAGTTTGGTAGCCTTAATTTTATTTTGCTTAGGACCTTTAATTTATGATGAACTTTGTAATGTTAATGAACCATGGTATTTGTCTGGACCTTGTAATGTTTTTGGACAATGTAATGTGTGTTGCTGCCATGATTGGTGATGTTGTTGGGCTCTTTTAAAGTAATTTTATTCTTTGCCATAATTCAAGACTGCTTTCTTAACACTTATTTCACATCTAATTCTTATGATGATCAGGGCGCAAATAATGGAGGGGATGCTGGTGGTGGAGGGGATGCTACTGATGGAGGGGCTACAACTGATGGAGGAAATTTGTTGGTGGGGGGGGTGCATTCTTTGGTGGAGTGTATGATGATGATTGGAGTACTATTGATGATGGTGCCACTACGAAGACTCTAATGATAAGTGGTCTCACTGATGATGATTGATCGATATTGATGATGAAGGGACTCTCATGAAGATGAGGAAGAAGCTCTGACAATGCATGTTCTGAGGTGTCAGCAAAAGAGGAGAAGGATTGCTACTGATGTGCTATTGCTAGGTATGTACCACTATGACAAGTACATGAACAAGGCTACTTATAGAGTCCCTCTTGAATCTGGATATCAATGGACTATGAGAACCCTAGGACATAGGAGACAATGCTATAACATGTTTAGGATGCATAATGATGTTTTTTTATATCCCGCACACTATGCTTCTGAGAGATCTAGTCTAAAGTCCACTAAGAAAATGACATCTATAGAGGTTGTCGCAATGTTTTTATGGATGTGTTGTGCCCCTCAGTCAACGAGACAAGCTGATAATAGATTTGAGAGGTCACTAGGGACATGTAGCAACAAGTTTGATAAGGTACTGTCTTGTGTCATGAAGCTAGCTACTGATATCATTAGGCCGAAGGATCTAGAATTTACAACTATTCATAGAAGGTTACAATCTTCTCGGTTTGCTCCGTACTTTGATAATTGCATTGGAGCTATAGATGGGACACATGTACCTATCACTGTGCCAACTGAGAAGGTAGTCCAGTACACAGGAAGGAAATGAATCATCACTCAGAATGTGTTGGCCGTATGTGACTTCGATATGAGATTTACTTTTGTTCTGACTGGATGGCCTGGCTCGGTTCATGATATGAGGGTGTTCAATGATGCACTTGAGAAGTTTGGTAACAAGTTTCCACATCCACCTAAAGGTATGCATGTGCTCTTCAATGACTTCTTTGTCTTAGTTGTAGTATTTGTCATGTTACACAAGATATTGTGTTGTGTAGAGAAATTTTATCTTATTGATTCGGGGTACCCAAATCGATCGGGTTTTCTTGCACCGTACAAGGGTACAAAATACCATGTCCCCTAATGGAGAGAAGGCCCTGGGCCAAGAGGTAAAAAAGAGTTGTTTAATTATACACATTCTTCACTTAGAAATGTCATATAGAGGTCTTTTGGAGTTCTAAAGATGAAGTGGAGAATTTTGTTGGATTTACATACCTTTTCCATGGCAAAGCAAAGCAAAATAATCATGGCATGCATGGCACTGCACAATTTCATTAGACAGAGTGGTATGATGGATGACCTCTTTGATTTGTGTGATCAAGATGAAAACTATAACCCAAATGAGGAAGGAACTTCAACTCAAGCAACTGGAGGCAATACACGTTATGGAGACGAAGATGAAAATATGAATCAATTTCGTGATTGGATAGCCAATGGTTTGTTTGCAAGGTCATAGATGTGACATGGTTTGTAATAATGAAGTTTTTTTTGTAAACAATTTGAACATTGTTTGTGAGTGAGAATGAACATTGCGGCTAGCAGCTAGTAGAGCAGGCGCGCGCGCTGGCGCCAAGGGCGCGCGCGCGGGAGCCAGCAGCACGCACCTTTCGCGCCAAATGCCAGGGGCAGTAGGTGAACATTAATTAGGGGTGTTTTGGTCATTCTAAACATGCACATGTCAAGTTTAGTCCAATTTAGTCCACCTAACCAAACATGGCCTGACTAAATTTTAAAAGACAGTTTAGCTGACTAATTTTAGGAGCTGGAAAGCAAACAGGGCATAAGGATCTACCGAGGATAGCGGGTCACTTTTCCCCTCCCTAGTCCCACCTGTCTCCACTGTTCATCTCCCCTGCTATCTAGATTCCTGCCTAGGCCCCTCACTCTTCATCCCTGGCGAGTGGTGAGGAAGATATTACATCAGACAATCGCTGGACGAATGACATCACCAGAAGAATCAATGGCTAGATCCTTACTTCCAACTATATGCGAAGTGCTTTATTTGAAGGACCGAAAACGATGATCACAGGAGGAGGTGAATGTGAGCCGTACATTTGCTTTCAAAATTTTTCGACCGTTGTCCCAAAATCACCGCCAAATGCTAAACTCGATACTCGTGATGCCCTCAAGCCAACTAGTGGCTGGATATTCCCTAAGAACACAGCGGGACACCACACGATCTAACGAGATGCTCTCACACAGAACTAAAAGATATGAAAAGTGGGGTTTTTTAGGAACAACTGAAAAGTGGGTATTCAACTCCTATAGAGAAGAAGCAAGTTCCTGATTCAAAATACCAAACCAACTGGTGACAAGAGTATTGAGAAAAGTTACATGGATCAGTAGAAAAGAATGCAAACAGAGCTCAAACGCATGAGAAGCGAGGAGATGGACCAGAAATTCCAGGCGTCAGACCAGAATTTCCAGGCCCCAAATAGCAGCACAGTACAGAGAGCACCGGATATACCCTGCGCACAACATCGGTGCCTTCACCAGTTACAACCGGTGCTACCCGCACGACGGTGGGAACCGACCCTACGTGCACCGGTGTGAACCGGTGTAAACACCGGTGCGCACGACAGGAATCCTGTGCGCGACGCGCAGAAAAGGGGGCGAGCATAAATTCAAACAAAAAGGGTCTGGGCGCGAACACGCGGTTGCGGAAGGTGCCAGGGCGGAGGCCGGAGACGCCATAGCAGACAGGAGCGGCGGCTGTTTCGCGTCCTGCTTTGGGGTTCGGGAGTCTCTTTGTTGTTTTATTATTGAGAAAATTCCTTCATTGCCATTGAAAACTATAACAATCTCTTCGTTGTCATTCAAAATTACATGTTCCCTTCGTAGCCATTAGTTTTAAATTTTCCGTTCCCTCGTTGCCACTGCTGTTACAGAGGAGTCACGGCGTGACTTCGCGCCCATACCCGCGTGCTTCTCTGTTCTCGGCATCGGCATCTGGCCGCCTCCAGCGCCGCGCTTATCACCGCCCTCCGCTCCATTTGCACACTGCACGCCACGCCTCTCTCTCTCCACGGCGTCCTTGCGCGATCGTGCATTGGGGCGGCGCTGACTGACCGACCGGCGCCTGCGTCTGGTCTTGCGCGTCGCGGCGCGCAGCACGGTTATGGCGGCGGCGGCAGTGGCGCGATGCGGTGCGTTCTAGCGAGGGACGCGAGCGCGCGCCAACCGGGATGGGGGGTGGGGAGGGGGAGTTCTAGGTGCTCAGCTAAGCGTCGACCGGCGTGGTTGGTTGGCGCAGAAAGATGTGAAGGCGGCTGTCCACGTGTGCTGCGAGGCTGCCAGCCGCGGCGGCGATGATGATGGCGTTTCCGCGCTGCGAGAGCCCTAGAGGTCGTGGCCACCCGTGGAGGCCGCGGCGGCGGCGGCGGCTGCGCGTCGAGGAGGAGATCCAGCGGATGGGCCGCCTCAACAACTCGGCGCTCGAGGAGCGGGTGAAGAGCCTCTACGTCGAGGCGCAGGTGTGGCGCGACCTGGCGCAGTCCAACGAGGCCGCGGCCAACGCGCTCCGCGGCGAGCTGCAGCAGGCGCTCGATGCCCAACAGGCGAACTCGCAAGCGTCGCTGGTGCTGGCACCGGCAGCACCAACGGCGACGAGTCGTGCTGCTGCGGGGAGAACGACGTCGCCGCCGGAGCCGGAGCAGCAGGCGCGGGGGAGCACGGGGAGGAGGCCGGGACATCGTCGCTGCCGGCGTACTGGAGGACGTGCGTGGTGCGCGGTGTGTGGCGAGGGCGCGGCCAAGGTGCTGCACTGCTGCTGCTGCCGCTGCTGTGCCGCCACCTGTGCCAATCTCGTATCTTACCAATCTCGTAGGCGAGGCCGCTGAAGACAGAGCAGCGGTCGCCGCCGGTGAGCCAGAAGAGGAAAGGGGCGTCACTGGCGGCGCCGGACTCGGACTCGGACTCGGACTGGACGAAGTAGTAGAAGAGCTCCACGCCGGCGTCCTCGTCCACCTCCACGTACCTTTGATTTACCACGCACCAAATTCAGTTTCCAGTTTCAGAGCAACAGTAGCCAAATTAAATCCTAAATGTGCCGTGAGCTAGTAGTACACCATGACGATGAGGAGGAAGAAGAATACTACTAGTAGTCCACAGAAGGTTGCCACGTGAAACACGCACCTGTTTCGAGGTGGAAAGGAGGTCCCCCATCGAAGCGAACAAGCTGGTGACCACCGCCCGGCCGAGGAGCTGGAGGCGGCGGCGACCGCCAGAAGCGACGAGGAAGAGACAGCGAGAGCGAGGCCGTGCCCAAGCAAGCGGAGGAATCCAGGCTGCAGGAGGTGGCGGGGCCATGGCGATGCCGCCGTCGTCAACTGGTTGCCGTCGCAGGTCGCAGCTGTAGGTGGGTGGAACAACGATGGATGAACGGAGAAAGAAATCTAGTAGGTAGCTGGAGTATTTGTTTCGCGACGCCACTGACGAGAGCAAGCAAGAAAGAAATGGATGCGTTCGTGTGGGATGGTTGATGTGAGTGACAAGGACGGGCGGTGGACCATGCACGTGAAGGCGAGATCAATAAACACCGGCGAGGAGGGCAGGCACCGAAGAAGGCGGCGAGATCAATAAACACCGGGTATGGGAGCGAAGTCACGCTGTGACTCCTATGTAACAGCCAGTGGTAACGAGGGAATGAAAAATCTAAAACTGATGGCAACAAAGAGAATATGTAATTTTGAATGGCAACGAAGAAATTGTTATAGTTTTCAATGGCAATGAAGGAATTTTCTCTTTATTATTATTAATAGGGGTTGGGGTTCAGGAGTCGCCAACCCGCGAACACGTTTAAGCGAACGTGCTTCTGAGGCCGCGTTTTGAAAATGGTAAACACCAGGTCCGACGCCAGTGACTCCCTTGGAACGGACGCGTGGCGTGACGTGCACTACAAGTTTGCTTTTTTTATTCCATACTCATTTGCATGTTTCTTATTCTTTTCCGGACATCGCGCCTCACTCCACTCGCTGCTGCGGCGTTCTCCCACTACGCCCCTGACCCTGCGCCACTCGCTCGCTCGCTCCTCGCTCCTCTCCCCCGCCCGTCACGCGCCCCACCCGCACCTTGCTCCTCGCTTCGGCCGTGCGCTGCGCCGCCCGCTCCCTCTTGTAGCACGCACTGCTCACCAGACTAAGCCAAGGCCATTGTCACGCTGGTGCTAGATGGTGGTGGAGCTCGTGCACCGCCACTAGTGCTGGTGCTGGTGGTGCTACAGACGCCGCCGCCATGTGATATCCCACCCTGATGACTGCAGTCGATCGGCCCTAGTCTTTCCCTCTTCTATGTTGCAAATGTATGTTTCAGATGTTTCAGAGGTATGGTGCAATTGTTACATATGAATGTTGCAAAAGTAGATCGGAATGTTGCACATGTTGCATATTTGCAAGTGTTTTTAGTGTTAAGTTGCAAGCGTTTTGAAAAAATATTTTCGGACGTACGTTGGAACAAGTGTTTTATCTGAATGTTGCAAGTATTTTATCTGGATGTTTCATATGTTTCACACACATGTTGCAATTGTTTTATCTGAATGTTGCATATATTTTCACACATATGTTGCAAAAGCATATTTCTAATATTTTATCTACGTCCTACGCATGTTATGTTTCACACACATGTTGCAAGTGTTTTATCTGGATGCTGCATATGTTTCACACATATGTTGCAAAAGCATATTTCAAATATTTTATCTATATCCTACGTATGTTACATCCAAGTGTTTCATGTTGCAAGTATTTACAGGGGGCACGGTGAGTGATGGGCGCCACGGCCCAGGCACCGGGGGATGGGGTGGATGAGCCTGGAACCAACGGACGGGGACGCAGCGACGGGCGCAGGGTGCGCGTCTGAGGTGGGAGCGAGGCGATGGAGGCGGGCTGCATGGCCGTCCCACCAATCGCGAGGAGGCGGCGGACGCATGTCGCCAGCGGTCCCCATGGGCACGGCCCCCTAGGTGGGCTCGTGAAAAGTAGACACGGGCGGAGGGCACAGAGTGTAGGCGCGCTCCGAGGAAACGAATCGGCGCTTCCACGATACCGTCCGTTGGATCAATATCCGATCGGACGTCCAGACGCCAGCAATTCCATTTGGGAAACGCCCGCTCGCCTTCGTTTTCAACCGGCCAACCCGCGTTGGTCGCAGTCCGTATGGTGGGATTTTTTGGCGTTTTCGGCACCAGGTGCAGACCTGTGGCACCAGTTGGGCTGGTGGGCTGGAGACTGGCGTGAGGGAGGCTAGCTAGGTTGGCTCTGAAGAGTTGTTCCATAAAATTTGGGCCAAGCACCAAGCTACAGCCCCCCAGCCGGGCGTGGATCCGCCCCGATCCCACATTGACAAATACTAGTCCATCATGTGTGCCCACGCGCGCGTTGGCAATCGGTTGGAAATGCAATCGCAGATCTAAACGTGTCTATATATTTTTTCAAGATCGGAGCATGGAATTAGGCAGTATAGAGAAATAGGAAAGTCAACCCCTCTCAAATCTTTTTTTGTAACCTTCGAAATACATGAAAGGAAGATGGAGAGGAAAAGTACCTAGGTGAATCACAGAGGAGATCTGGGTTCAGAAGGGGTGCATTCATGGGTCAGTTTGAATCATAGCTGTAGCTCTCCTTGTGAACCTGTTGCCTTGCACGATGGATTTGATAAACATCAGCTGTAAAGTTTAGATATGGTAAAATGATAAACAGCTAAGGTAAGTGTCCACAAACCAGAACTCTCTTAAGATTGTAGGTACCTGGTAGCTCTTTATTTTACCTAATAATTAGTCAGTATATCTAATTGCATGAAGAGATTAAAATATATATGAAGCAACTGAAGCAAGATCAGGTGAAAGTTCCGTGATTCAGAACACAGAAATTATACAAAAGATCCTGTACAGAAATATGTGGCAACCGTCTCCATCTGCTGGTACAAACCACTATCAATCAAATATACTTTCAACACTATGAACAGTTTTTTAAACAGGCAAAAGGAAGAGTAAAGAGAACTCACCTATATTTTAGCAATAATGGTCTACCCAGATGGATGGTTTGGGACCAAACATAACATGGAGAGCAGCAGGGCAGGGAAAAATATAAGCAGAGTACAATGTGTTTGAACATTTCTTACTCCAAAACTTCCTTTTCCAATGAACGATTCCAATGCTTCAGCTCTAGCTATCATCTCACGTGACACCATGCTGTAGACCTGAAGGAAGACAGTGGAGTGATGAATCAAAGTGCAGCTTTCTTGCCTAGATATTGCATCTTGGTAACTAAAATCGAATCAATAAACACAGCAATGAACAGGAAAATAGCCACAGTATTAATTGATGCTTTACTTCTAATGCATAATTTACGTTTTGTCATCCTAAAATAAGCAATTGGATATAAAACAACACAAACCCTACCGTATGCTAAAAAAATAAGGCTTGCATGTAGCAGATGATATAGCCAAAGAAAAGTGAGAAGCAAACCCGCAGCAAACACCCACAAATTTCATTCCCCTAAGTATCGGATCATTTTGGATGCGCAAATACAAATGAACCCACCCTTTTTTTTTCTATGAACCCGCGATCATTTTAGTTTGAAAATAGCCAAACACAAATTAATACATTAAGATTTTTAAGACAGTATTACAGGAACTTCATCGAGTAATTTATGGCTACAAAAATTATGTAAGCAATTTCCGGACTACATCTTACATGACATCTAGATGGAAGGGCACAAATTTGCAAACCATTGCAAATCCAAAAATTCAGTGGCAATCTAGAAGCTGTGAGGCAACACAAACGGACAAACCTGTCACAACCGACAAGAAGTGGCATGCAACCTTTGAACAAGCAGAAGAGCATGACATCCACGTTACTGGCATTCCCGTACAACATGAATCCATGTGCCGCTAAACGAAGCTAAGAAAGAAAGCAAACTAAACACTTGGCTCTGTAACAAATCCGAATAAATCAATCTTTAAATCTAGGAAACTAAACACTGTAGCTGAAGCACAAATAGAGTAGGGGAAGTGCCCATAGCCATCCATACCTGGTGGCTGGGCTTCTGTGGAGCAGGAGAGAGGCGAGGAGGGGGTGACCCGCCTCCGTCGCCATGAACTACGTTTGGAGGGGTGAGGCACCGCCGATCTGCCGCCAAGTTGAGCCATCGGTGCCATCACTTGAGAGGGAAGACGCGATGTGTAGCTAGGGTCGCTCGAGCACAGCACCTAGGGGTTTCATGGGAGCAGAGGAGCGAGGCGCAAAGGCAGGAAGGAGGCGCGCGCTGGGGGCACCTGGCGGGCGGCTAATGGCGGGCACGACGCGTGCAGCGTTAGGCCGGGACGCCACCGCTGGGCCAACACGCTGAGCTCCAGCGCAACCCGGGGCCAGCGTGACGCCGCCCGCGCCTCACGCGGTGAAGCGACGGCGCCGGGGCCCGCGGCCACACGGCGCCACGTCGGGAGAGAGAGGGAGAGGGAGACAGGAAGGAAGGGAAGCCGGGGGCGGAGGCAGTGGAGGCGGCGTTCATGACCGGGAGGAGAGGCGACAAGCTCGAGAGAGGAAGAGGAGGCGAAGTTATTTTCAAAGAATCCGTAGGAGAAGCGAAGCTATTGTTTATATTTGGTCGACCGGATTCGGACCAACCACGTGAGAAGCTGGTAAAATCAACGCAAAGCGACAAGGATCTGCATGAAGCTGATTCGAACGAAAGATGCTACAAGCAATCTGGACCACACGATGAAAGATCGGATGACAGGGGAAATTTAGGGTGACGTGGATGGCTTGAGAGGCGGCCAAAACAAACTGCTTTGATATATTAGAATTCTAACCTTGAAGCCATCACGTGCGTAACCTATGTATACTGTATACACATGTAAGATATGTTTCATAATAGCATAGGCGGGTAATTTATATGTAAATTTAGATCGTTATTTTGAATTATTGTTTCACAATAGCATATTGTTGATAATTAAATGTAAATTTATGTGGTTGTTTTATGGGCATTGTCTTAGTTACAACCATGCGATTTTTTCATCCGTCCGCCCACTCACAAGCCACATGCAAACCAAGACGCGACCTTTCTTCCCCACCGGGGCCCACATCTCTCTCATGAGAATTTGTCTTCCACCTCTCTCTCTCTCTCATCTCCAGTGAGCTCCTCCCATGCGGCTGCACTCGCGCCACAACTCCAGGCGAGCTCCTCCCAAGGGCACGCCTTTGCACCCCCACCATGCCCACAAGTGAAGCCCACACCCGTGCCCCCCACCACTCCCGAGCCCTCACCGTTAGGGTTTGGCGGGCGGCGGGTTCAACGCCAGCTAGGTATGTCCCCTTGTCCTCCTCCAGCGCCCGCTTCTGCCCCCCCCTTCTTCCCCAACTCCGGTGTGCTTAGAAGAGAAGGGGTTTGGTGGGGAGGATGGCCCGACGGTGGGGATGGCGGGAGGACGGTTTAGGGGCCTTGCAGTGGTGGAGGCGGCCAGGTAGGGGAGCTCCATGGCTATGGCGGAGCTCTGATTTAAAAACCTAGCCTAGCGCTGTGACGTGAGGGAGGGGGCAGTGGCGGGGCGTAGGTCGTGAAGAGGAAGAAGACGACGGACGGACAGGGCGGAAGGCAGCCGGGCAACTCGGGTTAACGGTCGTAAGTGCGGCGCCGTCTTACTTTACGTAGTTTTTATAATGGCTGAAGTGAGTAACCTTTTAGAAACGGAATATATCCTATGACTGTGACTATTATTGGTGGTGGTGATTAGACATCAAAAGGTGATACGTTTTGGATTGTTGTGAGAATTTTAAAATTTTTCTTTTTTTCAAGCGTGTCTCATGAAGATTAATAGGAGGCTTCTAATTAGTAATACACTAAGATGAGATCCTTCCTACCATCTCCTCACGTTGCTACATTTTAGAGTTCTCAAATATGAGTCCCATATACTCGTGTAGCATTCATACTGATTCAGGTGCAATAGGCATATTGATTAGGGTTATGGAATTTGCCCTATCATTTACTAATGTTGCTAACTCATGCTACTTTTTAGTTTTGGGTATGCTCATTTAGTCATTTGCACGTTTCCTTTTTTCCACTGAGTTGTTTCATTTGTATTTATTTAGGTAAACACTTTTTCACCATATATAGCTTCAGCGTTCATACGTACGTGAAAACAATTCCGTGGTAAACAGCCCAACAGGAACAAAATCGAAGCGAGAAAAGGTGTTCCACATTTGCTTGAAACCACTCCAGTCATCGTGTTACTTTCGGGTCAAAACTGATGAACAATCTGGTATTTACATGGCACAAAATATGTCCAAAAAGAACTTTGCATTGTCGGTCATGGTACATTGAAGGGGGTAGGGGCGGGGGACTCTGATTACGTTACAGGTATATATAATTTGTTAACCTTCAATCTCAACAATTTCTTCGAACAAAAAAACATATCCTGCACCTAACTACTGATATGCTGCACAAATCACCAGTTACCAATGTTGTTTCTTGTTTCAGACGAGTGGAGTCGACAAAGAAAACATGAGATACTAGCTTGATACAAAATCACTCTTAAGTTCAACTTGTATGGTAGCAGTGGCGGAAGTAGGATGGGAACAAATTGAGGCTAAATAATGAAGATTTAGGGCTAGGACTAGAGATTAATGGTGATTTGAGATTAAGCAACCGTGGTTTAATGAAAAAATCAGGCTCACTAGGGGTTGTAGCCCCGGCAGCCCCCCTTTGGATCCGCCCCTGTATGGTAGCCTTAGGTGCCTCAAGCTCCTACAAACTACGCGCATTCTGCCGGAGTGTGCTTTCTCCACCTCCTCAATATATGAATGCAACCCCCAGCTCCTAACAGACCATAGGACGCAAGACTCAGGATGGTTGAATTTGTGACGCGTCGATGGTGGGCTCCCTGCAGACGAAAGAAATGATCTCAGCATTGTGCGAACATTTGCGCAAAAATGTATGTTCACTCAAAAGAGGACTTCAGATGGATACCTGTAACAAGAAAATGAAGATGGCCGCATTTGCAAGCGACAGTGAAAAGCTCATCATGCCCCCACGCAGCTCATTTGGTAGGTACCTACAGTGATGCAAGCATTGTAAACAGAAAGTACTAGACTGTAATTTAAGCTTGATCGTAGTATCGTACTTGCACCAGTAACTTACATTGTTCTCAATCTTGCTAGTGAAGGCAAAATAAAGCCCACACATGCATGGAAGATGCAGAACACTATCACCAGTGGTCCAATCTCCTGTTGGATGAATATAACTTCTCATTAGACTTTGAACGCCAATTTCCAACTACATGTAGTTGCCTTTAGAGGTATGCATGCATGGGATACCTGGTAATCATAAGCCACAATGGACAAGGCGAGTCCAGCGCCAATGTATGCCATTGTCAAGCTGTCCTCATTCCGGAAGGAGCCGTGGCTCCATAAAACCATGGAAAACCAGCACTTCCAAGCATTCTTGATGCCAACAAACAGGGTAAATTACTGACAATTGAGCATACCTTCCGTCAGTCTGTGTCAATGAACAGATCTATGAGAACGGTAGCAGAATTTCAGCCTCAAGTTTCTGAAACACTATTCATACAGACGACCAGGCAAAAACTAGCAGGCTGAGACTCATACCACTATGGTTGGTGCCGAGAGAAACCAAAAGGTTGAGAGAGCAAAATGGATGCTTGCTTGAGCTAAGACCAGGATCAGTACTCTTTTGTCTGAAACACAATAATTGTGGTCAGAAATGGGAATGGAACATGCAAGCACTGAAAAGCTTAAACTGCAACAATCATGATTCACGAGTTCATATTGTGAGAGATGGAAAAGCTGCTTCCTTTAATGCATTTTTCACATCAAAATTCAGGAACATCTCTTAAATTTGACTCAAGCAATTCCTCATATGCTAAATGTATTTCAACAAACCCATAAATACCTGGTCATATTTATTTACAAATTACAATTATGTTAAATGTATTTCCTCATAAGCAGTCTTGGTCATATTTATTTACAAATTATAATTATGTCTCATATTAAAATATTCATGGTCAATATTCAACGAAGTCGATTGCAATATCTTTAAAAGGTTACAGAACTGCATATGCTTTATAATGAAATCGTGAAGACTACTACAGATCAAACACAATCTCATCAGACATTGGCCAACTTATTTTCTCAGTTGTATCTAGATATGGTAAAATTTGCTCCTGGACATTATTTATGTAATACAGGTAGAGCTTTATCAACAGAAATGAGAAAGAAAGCTCTGGGGCAAGCAGGAGGACTCAGCACTCACCTCTGAGGACATGGGCAAAAATGATTTTGGTAGCTCCCAATGGCAGACGCATGGTGACTGGTACTTGATGCATTTCTGATATACAGAATTCCAACTACTGATATTGTGGCTGCAATATGCATAGTGAAGCAAGAATCTACTGTCATCATCACTAACGAATACATTTGTGATTTCTTGACTTCCAATAAGGGACACCGATTCAAAGAATGTCATCAGCCAGAATGTATTAAACAGAAGATCTTGCTTCTGGTCTTGCTGATAAGTCAGGATCAAGCACTTAATGATTCATACAGCACAGAGAACACAGTAATAGCACTTAGGTGTTTCAGAAAATACACAAACCTTCTCATGCTCCAGCACAAGCCACGTCTCAAAACAGAAAGAGAACACTGAAGAGGCAAAAGCCAGAATGAAATTGTTGATCCATGAACAGCTAACAAAAGCACACTGAAACTCTTCCACAGCACCTACTGCAAGCTGAAGTGCCCAGTCAATGCAAGCACTTCTGTGGTCCCCTATGATCATCAATGAAAACATAGACTGCTCACACTTCACAGCTGTATCATATAGCAGTACCTGTGCAAACTTTTTCCTCTCTCGGCGCCCCAACAGGCGGCTCGGGGGCACTCACGGCGCAGCCCCAGCGCCCGCTCCTGCCCCTCTCGGTCAGCCGCCGCCTCCTCCAGCGTGAAGCGGCGGCGGCCCGCGACGGCTCCGCAGACAACCAGCAACCGCCGCAGCCCCCTTCCTCCTCCCCTGTTCCTCCACCACCCTCCTCGGTCCACACCCACCGATGGGCTGGCCGGCCATGGCAGGGCGGATCCGCCTCCCCGGGGCCACAAATCTGGCTCACACGGTGGTCGGCGCTCTCCCCTCTTCGGCGTAAGCTCCTCCCGTCCGGCGACCATCGCGCGCTGTGGCCGCGATGGCTGCTCCGGCACCCCCTCCTACCTCCGGGCGGCCGGCGGAGCCGAATCCGCCCTCCTGGGTCCGGATCTGGCCACCCAGCTGGTGGTGGCCTCCCTTTCAGCGCGTTCTCCCGGTCCGCGCCTCTCGCCTACCTCCGGCGTGTTGGTTGGTTGGGGCCGATCCGCCCTCCCTCCCGGTCCGGGTCCGCCCATCGCGGTGGCAGCGCATCTCCCTTGTTTGCATCATGGCTCCCCCGAGCTCCGTGGTGCGACGTGGGTGGCGCGTGGGGGTGACTGTCGGGCTTCGCGGTTGGCGCATGTGGCCGGCGGTGTCGGGGCCGGTGAAGTGTTCGCCGTTGAGGTTGCTGGGGCAAGTTTGGGGATGTAAATCCCTCTTGGTGCTTCTCCCAATGAAGTTGGAGTCCGTGGATGTCATTCCCTTCTTGATGGCTTTGTTGATGCACTCCGCCTGATCCCCCTTGCTCTCGCCGGAGTCGCTCCTTCCTGTGTTGTGCCTGCATGTGCGCTCCAAGCTCATCTTCGCAAGGATCTGTCTAGCATGCTTTATGTTGCTGCCGTCGATTGTTCTTTGACGGATGCTTTGCCGTCGTTGCTGTTTGGGATGCTTTGCCGCCTTGTCGCTTCGGGCGCTCTCCTTGGGGATGCTTCACGCCGGGGATGCTTTGCCGTCATGGCTGAGGGTGTGATGGCTCCCTTTACTGAGATACTTTATCGCGTTCTATCCGGCGGATGCTTTTGCCGCTGTGTTGCTTTCGAACCGGACTTGCTGCCGCAGCCTTTGTCGCTTCTTGGTGGATGCTTTGCCGCCACGGCTTCATCTCTCGTCGGCCGGCACCCTTGCGTTGATGTATTTTACCTTGCGGTATAGTCAATTAGGTGCTAGGTGGGTGGCTCTCTGTGCCCTATCGTGCTTCAACTCTATCTTCACATTGGTTTGTCCTTCTGTTTGTTGTTGCCACCGTCGTTCGGTTTGTTGGCGGATGCTTTGTCATTGTTCTTTGTTTGGGTGGATGCTTGGCCACCCTCGTCACTTTTGGTCTCCACGCTCGGTCACCGCAGAGCGTGTGATGTCCCTCATTACGGATGCTTTGCCGTAATGGTCCTTTTCGGCGGATGCTTGGCCGCCATGGTCGTTTCTCGTCGCGGATGCTTTTGCCGTTGTTGTCATGCTTAGCTCCTTTGGCTTCCTATGGTGAATCTTGGCTATCGCGCTACACTACAACTTAGGCTACCAATGTGTTTGTCTTCTGTAATAGGCTCGGTCTGTCTGGGTTTGTTGGTGGAGGCCCACCCGTGCAACTTTCTTCTTTATCGTTTGTGCTTGTGGGATTGAGCTAGTAATTCTAGGATTACTGGCGATCTTTTTTTGTAACAAAAAAACTTTGCTACCGCTTAATGAAATCCGTGCACTGTGGTACATTCGAAAAAAGCACTCAGGCAAAGCGATTCATGTAGCTTATGAAACAAAAAACTACACCGCAAAGAAAAGAGAAAACTACACATTCTAGGTTAGCGGCGGCGGTCTGTATTCATTTAGTTCTCGGTGCGTGTTCTTTGACTTGGCGGGATACATCGAATGCAGGTAATGGTATTAGATAATCACGCTACCTTGTGTAGACATGACAAAGAGGAAGGCGTGGCGAAAAGGCCCTATTTGTGATCTGATGAATCCTTTAGATACGGTACACCAATGACGAACTCACCCGCCTTGTTACTATGAAGCACATCACGCGATGCTTAAGTGTGGCAATCAGCATATGTTATCTAGTCCTTTGCAGCGCAGACGCAAATTGTCTTTTGAGACTAGATGGATAGAGATTGTATAAATAGACTACCCGCAGCAACTTTCGGTAAAAGAAGTTCAGATTGCCATCTCGACTGAGGCTGGGCCGTATGGCCCCAGTGTCTTTGTATTGTGCATACATGCTCTGTTCTCCTTCTTCCAAGCTCTAGCCATAGTGTGTAGGGAATGAACACTTCCATTAAGTGAGTAAAGCCGCGGCTGAGTGGTGCTCGACAACACTAGCGGGTGCTCGACCAAGGCGGTGAGTGGTTCACTACGGAC